>VDFB02163866.1:0-26793 GCA_007258455.2 Sequoia sempervirens
AATCACCTGCCTTTGTGTTTTGGTTGACACCTCCCTCTTCCCTCTAAAACAATTATACACTACCCATTTTATTTCTTGCATCAAAAACTCACACCCAACATAGGAAATGCCTCCTTCATCAATCTAACTGGTAGCAAATGAAACTCCAACTACCTCGAGCGATCTCACCTTCCAATTGATCTATCTTTTCTTTCACTCTTTTTGTGTTTTCTAAAAAGCATACAAATTGATGGCCAAGGATGCATAGTAAGATGCCCTCCCAAATTGCCACATGTTTCCAAAAGGAGACAAAAGAAAAAAAAGGAAATAAAGACAAGCTAACGAAAACCAAAATTGCACACAAATTGAAAATAAAACTAGAATTTAGATGATGCTCGTACATCAACTATTCTTCATTTTCATTTCGTAGCTTGCATTTTGGAGTTTTTTTGATGGTCTTAAAATTTCTCCCCAAAGTGCTACTTAGTTCATACCCTTGTCCTTGCATAAAAGGGAAATTTGTTGATACATACCTTGATTTGACTCACCTTGTAGTTGTTAGTCACTTCATTTTTTTGGATCTCATTTCCTTGAATGAAATTAGGAAAATAGGTCATTTTGGTGAACCCCCTTTTTACAAAAAAAAAACACCAACCTATTTTACTTGTTTCATTGTGGTGAACCTAAGTTTGATCATGACATTTTCTGATTTTTAGAGTCCTCTTTGCACCCTAGATTTAGATCTTACATTCATTTCCATCTCTTTGCATTGAATGACATTTTCTGATTTTTAGAGTCCTCTTTGCACCCTAGATTTAGATCTTACATTCATTTCCATCTCTTTGCATTGAATTAAGTCTCATTTGGGGTGTCTAGTTTGCATTTAACTTTGTATTTCATTTAACGATTTTAGGATTACATATTTTGCATTCTTTAAATATGAAAAATACAAAAAAATTAGTCATATTGCACATCATTTACATATCATTACATCATATTAAATTACATTAAAAAATTGAAACAAAAATTGCATATCAAATTAGGTCTCCTAGTTTGTTATTTTGTCACATTTTGCACTTGCATTCAACATTGAATTCATAAAAAAATAAAACTAAAATTTGCTGTATCAGATTAGAATCTAGAAACTACTAAATTTAACTAAAAAATCTGTAAAAAATTCTTTCAAAACCCTCACGTAGGACCCATTCGCCCTAGGGAAAATGAGTCCTTCATCAAAGTCACATTCTAATTTTCTAGGCATTAAAAAATTCACTTTTGCATTTCTATTTGCTATTTTCAGATTTCTATTTTTATTTGCAGAATTTTTGTTTCATCAATTTGATCATATCTAGCTTAATTTGATAAATTTAGTGAATTGTGCGACTTCAAAATTGCATTTACAAGACTTCATTTTTAGATTTTTGCATAGTGTAATAAAAAAATACTTTGTTTAGAATTTGAAAATTACATTTACATAGTATATTTTAGGTCATTGCATTGTGCTTTACTCTCTATCCATTTTGGGTTGGCATTGAGTTTGTGAAACTTGTATGAGCTTTACAACTTGGTGTCCTATTAACAATACTATTGTGAGACGTAGTTTGAGACTCATGTCATCTCGCTTGTTAGGGCTCACAAACGCAGGTTTGAACCACAAGAGGTTGCCAAGATCTTGATATGTTTTTGGCTAACGTACAAGGCCAAATGATGAATTTGAACCTTCTATTCTTTAGGTTCTTCCAGACCTAGGCAAGTAAACCTGTGTGAATGAAGTAGATTTGAACTATGTGTTTCTTCCCTAAGAAATCTATCCAAAATGGCAATTGGAAGTGGATAAATGAAATTCTAATTTGGTAAGAATTGTGTAAGAAATATCAAGGTAAAATATGTTCATTTAACAGATGTAAACAATTGATTTTGGTATGATAAAACTAAATAAAAATGGGTGAGACCAGTGCTTTGTTGGGTAAAACGGAGTCAAATGAAAGTCTGAGATGAGTGGCTTCAATTTGGCAGAAATTCAAATTGTTTGGCATACAAATATTAGTTTATAACTTGTATAAACATGCAAGAATGTAATTACCAAGTTCTTCTTAGTGATTCAAATGACACTTCCAAATTACTGTGAATGACTAAAAGGATTTAATCTTTGCTTGAAAGAACCAGTTAATCATGCCACACAAATACAACAAATGTGCATCAATAAATTGAGTATATACTTGATATATCAATTTAAATAACAAAGAAACATCAACCTTGTAGAAAAAATGATAATATTTTCAATTAATTCAACAAACAACTAATACCATAATGATACAACAAAATCAGAGTTCTTTCATTGATTCCTCCAAAATTTTATACATGAAATGTGGACATTATATCTATCCCTATTCACCTATTATTTTTTCCTATCTCTAATCTCATATCTCCCTTTTGGTCTTGGTCTCTCTTATTTATATGAGAGGCAACAAGCTTCAAACCAAAGGTTGTGTCTTTTAGTAACAAAACATAATTTATGAAATTAAGCACAATTGAAATAACTAAAACAAACATATGCTCCATTCCATTATTCTTCGAGTAAGAATCCCGTGGTCATCTAAGACCTATGCAAATATTTTATTTTATGATTATTCATCTTTTGTGATGTTGATGATCAGTCCTCATTTGAGCCCAGATACTTCTCCTTCCATTTGCTTATTGTTAGATCATTTGGCCATTTGAATTCTTGAGCAGTAGTGAAATTAGTGAGATGAATCTTCCATCTATTATCAAGCAAATTCCTGACATCTACCAAAAATTTCATGTATCCACTATCTATTATTACAATCCCATTGAGAAAAGCATTAAATTTGTCAAGGCTGATATCCCCATTTCTCTATATGTGTGTCAAGCCCTGAGAGATCATTTGATGAAACTCATTTTTCCATTCATCCACACCTTTTATTTGATTATCATCTTTAATGACTGAAGGGATGAAAGTGTGCTTTATAGAGTCAAATGCATTTCTTCTACTTTCCACTTTCTTCTTCATAGTAGTCAAATACTTGTGCTCCTTAATCATTATCTTCACCATTTCCTGAGTTGGTTTTAGCCTAGGAGGGGCATTTGGATCCCTTTGTTGCTTTGCACATAGTAGTTAGAATGTGATAAGTGGGCTACCGCCTCTTATGGAGCTCTTCCAAGATTGGGGAATTAACATTTATTTGCTCCAAAGCTTTAACCAGATTGATAAAGCTCTCATGTACCCCACCCATCTTTTCCTTCAATATCTCAATTCCGCACTCCAATATTTTCCTCAAGGTATCCAAGATGTGACGCTTGACAACTTCCATATTGTGCCTCTTCAACTGATCAATTTCATTTTTCATCTACTGAATTTGTGGGTCTTCATCTTGAATAGGTGGATGATAAAAAACTATCTCATCTCCCCTTACTATTTTTGCTTGCTGCAATTGTTGTTTCAACTTGACATTTTCAATAAACAATTTATTAACTTCATAATTTGACAACTTTAACCTTTTCTCATATTTAGTTATTTTCTTCTCCATGTTTTCCACCACATCTTTGGTGAACAGTGTTGAATGCATAGTTATAGTAGTAGCCTCTGTTGGAGTTGTATCCCTCATTGTCCTCACCATGGCTGACCCTCTCATCTCTTGTACCACATCCAAGAGTTTGGGCTTCCTTGTACTCTTTTGATTTGTCCACATGGCAAGGGTTTGAGTGGTAGGGTTATAGCATGTTCCTGATACACCTTCCTATGAGTCAAATTATGCAACCAACATTGGATCATCTTGTGATTTGATTTGGTCCAAAAGAAACACCTTGGAAAACTCCATTCCTAGGATGATCAACATATCACTTTTCATAACTAATTCTCTTGCTTCCTGAGGAGTAACATTGATATTATCAATGTTTAATTCGGCCAATGTTTGGGCTTGAATCTCAGCCTATTTTGAATCATTGGCTCCTATGAGATTGATCTTTAACCTCTCATCAAACTGCTTCATTTTTATTTTGATCCAAAAATCTTTAAACTCATTTGTATGAATGAAATTTTCCTCCTCCACAAATCTTAGAGAGGCAACCACTCTCTCATCATCCTGAGTCTCATTTACAACTTCTTCTGATATCTTGATCTTAGGATCATGGGGCTCCTAAATTTTCTGCTACTCTGTGACCTTTTTCATCTTTGTTAAAGTCAATACTGCTTCCTATTCCTCATCACTCGAGTCATAATCAACTAATGACTCAATTTTTTGCTTCTTGGCTAGGGGTTCATGTGTGGGAGATGGAGGGGATGGATGTATCGGTGAGGGGGGTGGTGTATGAGATGTGGATGCTTCTTGTGATGGTTGCTGGGATGGTTGTTGGGGTGTAGGAAGTGGAACCAATCCTTCCTCTTGAGCCATCTTATAAAATTCATCAAATTTTCCAAGGACCAACTGCATCCTTTTTAGAAGATCATGTTCATCAACAAAGAACCCTTTGAAATTCTTATTCTTCTCCTTCTTCTGCTCAAGATCCCATCTCTTCATTATTATCTATCTCCTTCTTGTATGAAACACATCAGCTAAATATACTAAATTCCTTATCACATCTTCTTCAAGGTCAAAAGCATGAGATATGGCCCTCTTGGTAAGCAAAGTCCTTCTGATCATATTAATGTAACCCTTTGGGTTACATACTCTTTCTTTCCCGGACTTGAGGGGATAATTAACCCTCATGAATGTTTGCAACTCCTCAAGCATATATGATCCAATAGCCAACTCTTCAAACACTGTAAGATCAGGCAAGAATGTGCCTTTTCTCTGATTTCTATTAGATCATGCTCCATCCAAAGCATTTGCCACATGAACTCCAAAAAACATATTCTGGTAGGTACAAATTTTGGTAAAATGTGGGGTACCTTATCACAACCGTATACCTTGATGATAGTATGCTGTGGCATTAGAAAGAAATCAACATAATTATGTGTGAAGCTCTAGTTTGGCTTGTATTGCATTGGCCTCATGACCTCCATCAAAGATTGTGACATTCTTGGTGTTGAAAAACCAAGAGAAGAAATTATTCTAACAAAAAAATCATCTCTAAACACAAAAAAATCACATTCATTGCACCTACTATCCAATACATAGCACCGGTTCTGTACAGGGAGTTTAACTTCGTTCTCCTGTGTGCAAAAATTCATCCTTTTAGTACATTTTGTTTCATTTTGATACAAAATCAAATGACATAGCAAAAAATATTTTCTAAAAGACATGGGAGCCTTAGCCTCCCTCACCTGCAACAATCCCTCATGAATTTTTTCTTCAATCACAAAAGAAAAATAAAATTCAAGATTTGATTCTAGATGCTGAATGATCATAGTCATCCTCATCAACCCTACTGACATGTTATCCTCTGCATCTATCCCAAGAACCTAACACAATGCATGGTATGTATTCTTGAAGTAGACCTGAAAATCAAACACTAGGAAAGGCTCTACTTTTGAGGAGGGGATGGGAATTATCTTGTTGTTATCACCCCTTTTCATGTGCAAGGGGAGCTCATCACTCCTATAAGTCCTCCTTAATATTTTTTATTCTTGTTCTAACTTCCCCAGATTCACTTTTGTAAGAACTTGTTTGTTCAGGTTGAAACACTTAATTATGGCTTCCCTTGAAACATCTACCAAACATCCAGGATCTGGGAGCCTGACAATATTTGTTGGGGCATGGTATCTATTGGCTAGAGTTCTAATTAGATTGATGTCAATGAGAATGTTAGGAACTATCAATTTGGCTAGGTCAAGTGTCCTCGGGTTTGATGCCGAGACCTTGTCATTTTTGTTCCTATAGAATTACCAATACAAATTCCACCTAGATTGAGGAATAATTGGGTCCCTACACCCCTGAGCTAAATATCTAAAGGATTTATTTGGCCCCTTATCTACTGACCTGGGCAGAAAATTAAGCAATGGAGACTGTAAAGATGGTTTACTAGCTTTGGGTTCATCCTTTTTAGCTCCTACTTCTGATTTCTTTGGTGCCATTGCTATAAAATTAAATAGTGATGAACAGACTTACCTGAAGTATAACTCGCATTTGGAGAATTTCCTTCACTTCTACACCTTGAAATCATCTGCACTTAGCCTTTGCTGCTATGAATGAGAAATCTCAATATACTTTTTTTATTTCACACCAAGCCACATTAATTCTCAAATCATAAATTCTCATTATTCAAATCTTTTGCACTGAGCTCAATTTCATATTTCGAAGTTGATTGATGTGAGTGGCCTACTTTAAATGTTTCAATTGCTACTTACTGCATTACCTCGTAGTACTTTTCTCCTTCTTGTAGTACTGTGGTGTCCTCCCATTTCTTTACTTTGTATACCACTTTATTGCGGGCTAAGTTTTGACCTTCTGCAGTATGGCGGTTCCCTTTGATCATTGTTCTTCATCTCACTGCTCTACCACAAGCTGTGTTTTATCCCTTCGTTGTATAGCGGTCTCCTTTTGTTAGTACTGATCATTATACTGCTCTACCACAGGCTCAGTTTTAACCCTCCACAGTATAGCAGTAAAGGGGTATAGTGCTGGCTTCCTTCACCGTGCTACCGTGAGCTATTTTACAAAAAGCTGTGGTAAGGAGGTATGCGGTGAAGGTTATGAAGAGTGTTTGATGAGGTAGTGGTATGGCAGTAAAGGGCTATTTTAGTTTTGTGGATGGCTATAAAGTGATTTTTTATGAAAATGATGGCATGAATTTCTTGATTTCCAATGATAAAAGCTTTGGAATTTTTATGAAAATTCTGGTTCTAACACCATGATACACCATTCGTCGTGGATCTTGGGTTTTCTAACTCTCTTTCTAATGGTGTTGATAATCAACCCCCTATGAATCATAACATGCATACCTCATTTCCAATGACTTCCTTACCTACAACCAATATGCATGATGCTATCAATACCATCCCTACCATGACTAGTTATACTCAAGCTTTGGGGTGTACTCAAAGCCAAGGTGGAACTTCAATTCCTCCTTCCAAAATATCCATCTCCATTCCTACATACACTAGTACTCAAGTTACCACAACCATTCAGCCTATTAGTAATGTCAAAACTTCCTTAGGTATTTCCATTGGGAATCCTTCTAGCTTTGTGCATTCAAATATCATATCTCCTCAACCATCTCCCCTTATAAATCTATAATTCACTTGTCCTTCACAAACATACACCACTCCACCTTATTCCCCTCCATAGTACAATACCAACAATGATCCCATCATCAACACACTTTTGCAAAACATGCCATCCCTTCAACAACAAATCACCATCCTAAATCAAAACAACAATGGCCAACATTCATAATACATCAAAACCAACCCATTATCCTTGGAGATATTGAGAACACAAATGCCACAAGGTATAGAAGTTCCTAGATTCGAGAAATATGGTGGGAAAGGAGATCCTGTTAACCATGTTTCTTCTTATACAACCCTATGTAGTGATTTCATCTTTGAAGATAAGCTCTTGGCTAAACTCTTCCCTAGATCCTTGAAGGATACAACCTTAGAGTGGTTTTTCTCTTTACTGAACAACTCAATAAACTCATTTAATGAGCCTATTAATTCCTTTTACAACCACTTCCACATTCACATGGGTCCTAAGATGGCCCTAGACGATTTAATGACATGTAAACAAAAGGATGATGAGAAAGTCATTGATTTCATAACACGATATCAAATGTTTTATTCACAAATAAACATTAAGATTCCTGACGTCGACCTTCAACGAATGTTTATTTACAATTTACAAAATAAAATCCAAACCAAACTCAAGATGTTGAAATTCCCATCCTTCACATAGTTATGTACAACCCTTCATGACCATCAAAATTTGACTTATGGTCATGACATGAAAAATCCCCGTAGTTGTCCTGAAAAGTATAAGTATGTACCTCAAAATAGTTACCAACCTTTCAGGAAACATAATAGGGGATTTTTACAACTTAGTTCCCCTCAACCAAATGAACAAGTTGATAACCAAGTGGCTACTATAAAGACAAAAAATCCTTTTTCCTTTGGGTATAGGAATAGATAATTTACCCCATTACCTGATACCCTTTATAATATCATGCTATAGCTTGTGAAAAAGAATATGCTTTCCTTACCTCCTGTTAGAGCTCCTAATCCTAATAAACCATTACCCTGAAACTATAGATCAAATGCTTATTGTCATTTCCACCAACAAAATGGACATGATACAAAACATTGTAAGTGTCTTAAACATCTTGTGCAAGACCTCATTGATTCTAACCAACTTCAAATTGGAGGTGTGAATGATCAAGGTAATAAGTTTTTAGCTCCTCCTAACCAAAAATTATAAATATTTACCAATCCCATTGCCGAAACACACTATTTCATTTGTCAAAGCTAGTGACACAAAAAATGATGTGATGAATATTGATAAAGATGAAGAAAACATAAAATATGACAATGAAGACGAAATGAAAAGACTAGTGGGATTTATTGAAGCTAAACCTCATAAGGGCCAAACCAAAATGCCTCTTGATATTGCTTTCTCACAAAATGACATAATCAAACATGCACATGATGGTCCTCTTTACATATCTAGAAGAATCAATGACAAGCCTAGTAATGGGATATTAATTGATCCCGTCTGTGTAGAGAATGTGATCACTGAAGAATTCCTATATGTGAATGAACTCTATCAAGATACATATGAAAGAACGAAAGCATGGATCAAAACACATAATGGTTTTGCTTTCCCTACGATTGGCTTGATAAATCTCCATCTAAAAGTTGATTGAAAACATTAAATGTCTCATTAACCACCATCCCATTGTTGAACCAATTTCATGTGAAGTTAGGCTATCCATGGCTTCACTCCATGAATGTCATCCCATCGGTTGTGCATAAATGTTTGAAGTTTCCATTTGGAAATGAAATCTTTACTATTTACCGAAGTGGATTTAATCCTGTGTCTTCCTGTGGGAATTTTTCATTGGATTTCTTTTGGCCCAAGCCTATTGAACCTATTAGACCCAGTGAAGAATTTTTTTTTCAAATCTTAGGAAAACTAAAAGATTTTTAGACTATAAATATTCAAACACACACCCAAATTTTGGCTAATATAAGTAAACATTCATAGTTGAACTATTACATTAAAGGGCTTAGACTAACCATACAAAGTAACTTACAATCGGGAAAAAATGGTATGAACCAGAGATCTATCAAATAACTTAACACTTTTCCATTATCATAATTGAACTAAAACTAAACTTTGAGAAGAAGAGGCAAGAAACCATGAAACCTTCAATCTTAACACAAAGATTCACCAAATCAATGACTTAATTGTATTAATTTCTCCAACATTTTTCTTAATAATTTCTAGTCTTCTCTCCCTCTTTACAAATGAACATGCATAAGCCTTTTATAGATATTACATTTTAAACCAAGGGCCATGATTAAATCCACATCAAGATCCCAAATTACATTAGCATTTGATATTTGGGGTACATTAAATTTTGGCAACATATGCCTCATTTGTCTAATAATTTTCTATTACATTTGAATCTAGAAGAGAAAAAATGTCCTCCCTTCTTAATCCTGATGATTATCCCTTTGGAGAAATTAAAATAACCCTCCCCTTGTCCTTTCAAAAGCACTTTTGTGGCTGGCATACATTTTGGCACAAATTCATATGTAGATTTTCATTAAATATCCAAGTTCCTCTTTTGATTTCAGTTTAAAATATCCTTGAAAAAATAAATCCCCTCCTACGAAAATAAAATTTTGTTACGAATCCATAGAAAAGTCCACCTTGATCATTTAATTCATTTAATCCTCGATTAAATTAAATCTCCTTAGCACAACTAACATCTAGCATAGATTTTCATATGTGGTCCCCCTTTATAAACCACAATTTTGTTTTGAATTTGTAAGTATAGGAATGCGTTAGAATTTAGTCAAAATGACTATAACCCCTTCAATCCCCTCATCCATCCCTCATTGTCTACAATAAAAAATCATTCAGAAACAATTAATACCTCAAATTTTACTTAATTGAGAAACCATGAGACAATTGCTTAAATAGTATGATTTTAGGATTAAAGCATAGTTTGCACAATCACATGTATTTAAAATATTGCTTATGATATGTTATCGCCCACCGGTAGCTGAAGTCAGATCTGATAGTATCCCTATCTTCATGATATCGGGACGAAGATTTAGCATCATTGAAGATCGTTCAAACTGGAGGTCACTATCCATCGCTTCATTGTGCCATTAACTGTGATTTTTCAGTTAAGCCCGCTGAGTTAGCTGGTCCTTTTCAAAGAGGCAGTTTATGAACCATTCGAGCATAGAGTCTCTTTATTATCAATTGATAGGAGGTATTTTTCCGACAATAAGTAAGTCAAATATGATATTGTTATCGTGATTCAATCGCAGCTGGAAGTCAACTGTTGACCCATGCTTCATGAAGGTGCGGTTCAACGCTGAACCCATCTCTCATGATATCAAATGGTCCACTTAGCACTCATTGCATCTAGGTGATGCCTGCTGCAGGTGAAGCACCGTCCGGCCCCGAGGTCACCCATCCCAAGATCGCCCAAAATTCGCCAAGGTTCATATAAGGCACAACACTCACCGGGGTTTTGCAATGGGGTAATAACTCGCTTACTAACCTTTGAGAAAACTCGTTAAGCCGCTTGATTGGAAAGCAAATATCGATGGGTGACTTCCTGAATGCATCGCTTCACTTCCTCGCGGAGCATCACCTAGATGCAATGAGTGCTAAGTGGACCATTCGATATCATGAGAGATGGGTTCTGTTGAACCACTACTTATGGAACATAGGTCAATGAGTTCGACTCGAAACTACATGGTTGAATCTTGATAGCAATATCATAATTTGACACACTGCGGAAAATACCTCCTACTTATCAATCAAGGAGCTAAAGGCCTCTATTATGAATGGTTCATAAGGCACAACATCACGGGTTTCCGTACAGAATAATCTGCTGGCTTAACCTTGGAGAAAAACTCCTTAGTTAAGCGCGCTTGAGCTGGAGCAGTACCGGGATGGGTTACCTCCCGGGACGGACCAATGCTTCACCTCTGTGAGCATCACCTAGATGCAATGAGTGCTAAGTGGACCATTTGATATCATGAGAGATGGGTTCTGTTGAACCACTACTCATGAAACATGGGTCAATGAGTTTGGACTTTAAAACTGCTACCTGGGCTGAATCCCCCGGATGGAAGCAATATCATAATTTGGATTAATTTACCAAGGGAAAATACCTCCTACTTCTATCACTATCGCTTGTTAATATTAATTCAAACCTGCTAGGTTGCAAATGCTTTTATGACTTGATCATTCATCTTATTATATATCATAAAAGATTTATAAAGTTTAATAAATTCCTTAGATCTTATCAAATAATCGCCTAAGAAAATTGAAGTTCTACAAAAAGATCCGCTACCATTCCCACAATGCTCTACTTAGTAGATTGCTACCCTTCAACCCTATGATTTATGTACATTACAAGAATCAGAAATAAACTTGCCACCAATTTACATGATCATTTATTCAATCTATCTTGCCAATTTTAATAACCACTTCTGAATTTTTAAACATTCTCTATAATATGCTTAATACATCGTCACTCATTTGCATATATATCAATGACTTTCTACTTCAACGTCGGGAGCAAGAAGTCCTGCAAAGTTGGATTTCCCACACAGACAAACCTTCCAAAAATTTCCAATCTTTGAAGCTAATTCCCCAAACAAGGTGTATATTGATCTCTTAACATAGCATAAGCTTAGGAATTTTACTTTGTCTCTCATGCCTTAAAAGTTCATTAGACTACCCGCAAAATCAGAAATCAATAGTTAAGCAGATTACGAAAGTTTACACGAGCGGATTGTTGGGGTGTGAAGTCCAATGGTTCTTGACTGTTCAACTCCCAACTTTTCCCGCTTTTTCTCTGTCTCTTCGTTTCCTTAGAGACTTCAAGATAACTTTCGAAAAGTGTATAAAACAATGTATATTGCTGTTGTAAACTGTAAGAGAGAAAATAGAGTGAATAAAATTGAGAAATATCTAATTTTCTCGTGGATGTAGCCATTACGATGAACCACGTAAAATTTGTTGTTGTGTGTTTTCTCTATGTGTGTTCATCTTTTCTTGAATTAAATTCTATTTTATTTTTAATTAGCTCTTTTAAAATTAACCATTTGGCTCAAGAGATTAAAGTTTGAGTGGGAGCAATATCATCTGATGAAGGAAAGATTGAAAGGTTCAATGGCCACAACTATTAACTGTGGAAAATGCAGATGGAAGATTATTTATATCAAAAATATTTTTGGTGACCATTACATAGTAAAGCAAAGAAACCATCAACTATGACAGATGAAGATTGAGAAATTTTTGAATTAAAAGCATTGGGAGCCATCCGGTTGTGTTTATCCCCAATAGTAGCGTCTAACACATCCAAAGAAACAATAGCTTCTGATTTGACGAGAATATTGAATAAATTGTATTTAAAAAGCCCTCAACATCAAACAAGGTATTTTTGATGAAATGGTTGTTTAACATGAAAATGGCTGAAGGTAGTTTTGTAGCAAATCACTTGAATGATTTTAATACTGTTACGAGTCAATTATCTTTTGTAAAAATAGTTTTTGATGATGAGATTTGAACTCTCAAGTAATTTTGAGTTCTTTTCCAGAAAGTTGGAATAGCTTGGTTATAGTAGTAACTCAGTTTCTGGCTCAAATAAATTAGAATTTGATGATGTTGTTGATGTAATTGTAAGTGAGGAAATGCAAAGGAAGAGCATGGGTGAGACTCCAACATCATGTAATGTTTTGAGTGCAGATGATAGGGGAATATCAAAAGATAGGGGTAAAATCCAAGAAGTTGTGAAAAATCACAAGGAAGGTTGAAATCTAAAGTAAGATAGACTAGTTGTTGGTATTGTGGCAAGCAAGGCTACATAAAAAAAGAACTGTTGGTTTTTCAAGAATGTTGAAAATCAGTCAAAAGAAGATGAAGCAAATGTGATATGTGAAGAATATTCTAGTGTTCTTATTTTAAGTTTGGAAGAAATAACAACAAATGTTTGGGTGCCTGATTCAGGACCATCATTTCATGCCACTCCGTGCAAAGAGTACTTCAAAAATCTGCAAAGCGGTGACTTTGGTAAGAATTTTCTTGGAAATAATGAATCTTGTAATATTAATGGTAAAGGGGATGTTTTGTTAAAGTTAACAAATGGAAATAGTTGGCTGCTATGGGATGTTAGATATATCCCTCAGCGCAAACAAAATTTGGTTTCAACTAGACAATCGGCTTCTCAAGGATGTGAAGTCACTATGAATCCAACAGATGGAAAGTAACAAAAGGGGCCTTGGTAATTGCTTGGGGCAGAAAAATAGGCACCTTGTATATAGTAGAGAGTGAAGTTGAAGTGGGAGTTGTTCACTCCACACCAACTCCTTCATTGAGTGAGATCTTGGCTACAAGAAAAAGGTTTTTGGATAGGTTAGATGTTGAAGTTGATTTAGTTGTTGAAGATTTTCTTAACATGTTGGAATATGATTATATGTCTGGGACAATGGCATCTAGTGATGAAGAAAATGATAAAGAAGGAAAGGAGTCTTAAGAGATAGAGGGGGCCAAGGCTCTTGAGATGCGAAATGGATTTATGTTTTGGATAAGACTGGTGTTGGGCCGTTTGAGTCAGATGACTTGTAGGAGGAGCCCATGACAAAAATTCACCAAGGAGCTAATGAAGAACGTGCACCAGAGGATGTTATTGTTAAGGATTTGAGTGATAAACCCAAAATTAATGAGGAAGCTTTACTGCCACAAAATGAGGACCTTAAAGGAAATGAGGTAGATGTAATAACTTAGTTTGAAAACACTTTGGGTATTGATGACCCTAATGCAGTAGTTGTGCATATAGAAATAGGAAGGCTCATGTTTAGGTAGAGACTTAAAATAGGAGATCGCATTGCTATAATAAAACACATGGTAGTTCAAAAGTTGGTTGACATTTCAAATATTTTATTTAGAGATGCATCAAAATTCCTCTTACCATATAAATGGGTTTTCAACATTAGTGTTTCTCAAATTGAGGTTGCAATATGAGACTATACTCAAAAGCAAATAGAGGAGAATATTTCATGGGCATTTTTCCAAGCAACGTTGGGAAGCGATTACAAGATTGTTTGAAGCAAAGGTTGTGGAAGAGGGGAATTTCCTTCAATGGTTTAGCATAAACGTGTTGGAGATGTTGGGAGGCAAGGGTGCAATAAAACACAAAGTCACTACTGTGATAGGATGGACAAAGCATAAATAAACACACAAAATATGCACAAATGCAACAATTCATCAGCAAGCCAAAACATACAAAAAATAACTTTGCATATATTCCATATTTGCTTCATAATCAAAAAACCCAGAGGACATGCTCTGTTTACACTATAAAATAAAGTTAAACTAAAGTGGACAAATGTCCAATACAAAAGGTGCTACACACACCGAAATATGCAAGCTGCTACAATCCTAAAGCTACAATTGACAATGTGTTGTGACTGCTAAAACATTCCCTGTGCTGCTGCTGCTGTTACTGATTCTGTACTGAACATTCTCCACTTTGTCTGCTGTTGCAGGGTCTTCACTTCAATACAAAAAACTTGAATTCTTACTAACTTCAACGGTTGCAAAAGACATTCCTTTTTTTTCCTTTCTTGTTTCAAGCTCATGAGAATGAGTGCTAAGTTTCAAATTTCAAATTTACCTAATTTCATTAATTGCTGCAGGTATGATGTGGCTATTGCAAGCCCAAAAATAAGCACTCCTTTTCAAATTCAAAAATACCTACCAAAATTTAATGCTGATGATATACGTCAGGGAAAGCTGATGGTCTTCAATCTGATGTGGGGCTAACTTGGACAAATCTGCTGACTGCAGAATATTATATTCCAACACTCCCCCTTAATCTACAAGTCAGTTGTCAATCTACAACTTCCTTTCGGAGCTGATCTCTGAAGCTATCCAAAATGCCAAGCCTATCTCTTAGGCATTCAAAACTATCCTTTGGAAATGCTTTGGTGAAGATATTGGCGAGTTGTTGCTCGAATTTTTAATATTGCAATTCAATCTCACCTTGTTCCACCAACTCCCTTATGAAATGATAAGGAATCTCAATGTGTTTGTTTCGTCCGTGGAAGATTGGATTCTTTGTCAGAGCTATGGAGGACACATTGTCACAATGAATGATTGTGCTGCCAACTTGCTATTGCTATAAATCTGCAAGGATCCTCCTCAACCAAATAGCCTAACATGCTGCTGCATTTGCTGCTATGTACTCTACTTCTGCTATGCTGAGAGAGATAATTGGTTTCTTCTTTGATGCCCATGAGATTGCACTCTATCCCATGTTGAAGACATACCCTGATGTGCTTTTCCTATCATCCACATTTCTTTCCCTATCACTGTCAATGAAACCATTCAACTTGAACTCATTAGATGTTGCATACAAAATGCCATATCCTGTTGTTCCATTGACATACCTCAATATCCTCTTTCCTGCTTGCCAATGTGAGTCCTTAGGTTCCTCCATGAACCTATATATCAAGCTTACTGCATACATTAAATCAGGCCTTGTTGATGTCAACTACATCAAAATTCCAACCATGCTCTTGTAGAGGGTTGGGTTCACTTCCTTACTTATGTCATTCTTGCATAGTTTCATACCTGGTGTTGTTGGTGTGGCTACAGGTTTGCTATTCTACATTTTGAACCTTCTTAAAATCTGTTTGGCATAGTTAGCTTGTGAAATAAAAATGCCATGTACTGTTTGTTGAACTTCTATCCCAAGAAAATACTTCAACAAACCTAAATCCGTCATCTCAAATTCATTTTTCATCACCTCTTTAAAATCAACAATTCTGCTGTCATTGTTACCAGTAAAAATCAGATCATCTACATACAAAATAGTAATTAAGATATCACCTTTGACTGCTTTGATGTAGAGTGTGGGCTTACTGCTATTTTCACTAAAGCCATTGCTTAACAAATAAGAGTCTATTCTATTGTACAACACTCGAGGTGCTTGTTTCAGCCCATAAAGAGCTTTCTGGAGCCTATACACTTTGTCCTCTTGCCCTGGGACTTCATAGCCAGGTGGCTACTCCACATACACTTCCTCCTTTAGCACTCCATTCAAGAAGGCTGACTTTACATCCATCTGCAACACTTTCCATTGATGTTGTGCTGCAACTGCTATCACTGTCCACACTATTTCTAGCCTTGCAACTAGTGCATATGTTTCATCATAATCAATACAGGGCTATTGTTTGTACCCTTTCACAACTAGCCTTGCCTTGTGTCTTTCAATTTTCCCTTCTGCAGTACACTTGGTCTTATAGACCCATTTCACTCCAATCACTTGCTTACCCTTGGGTAATCGTTCAACTCCCATGTTTGATTTCTTTCTATAGCATCCAATTCTTCATCCATGGCCTTACACCATTTCTCTTCTTTTATCGCTTCCTCAAAGTATGTTGGATCACTATAGGAGAATAGAGAAAAATCTAAATTTTAATCAATATCAGCATGCTATGTGTTGTCATAGATCTCCCTCACACTCTTTCTCTTACGTGGCATCAATGATGTGAGCATAGGGTCTGAGTTTGCTTATGAGCTGCTGCTACTCTGACCTCTAGAGCTACTGTACTGCTGGCTGCCAGAGTTACTGCTCTATTGAATTATGGAGCTGCTTGTCTACTATCTCTGGGGTCAAACCACAATAGTGGTTTACAATTGAGATGAGGAAGGAAATATATATATATATATATTTCCTTTTGCCATAGTCGACGGGTTCGGTCGAACTCAATGGTTCGGCCGAACAACATTATATGTTCGACCGAACACCCAAACACTAAAAAAATAAATAATATTTTAAGGGGTTTGGTCGAACATGGGTTCGACTGAACCCCTTAAAAAAAAACAAAAAAAAAATAGTGAATGTCACTGTCATTTTTGCCTTCTATCATTGCTTTCCTTGTGCTTACATGTGCGCGGCAAATTGAATGTGATTGCAAATGGTGACGACTTCATCTCTCCGGCGAACCAAATTCAATTTCATCTTTCCAAATTTTATCAACCCAACTTGCATATTGAGCACCAGGTTTGAAAAAATTTGAATTTCGTAGAGTTGAAAATGAATTTGTTTGTTGAATTTCGAAACCCTAAATGTGAAATTTTGCAAATTTGTTGAATGGAAATTGCATTTGTTTGAAAGTTTCTAAAGTCTTTTCAACATACATTATTTTGATGATACATTTCTACTCTGTCGAAAAACTAACATGCCCTGTCTATGCTTCCACAGTTTGCATACATTTCTACTAGGGCACCTCCAATTTATTTGAGGCATTATATCAAACAGTTCATTAACAAATTTATTTGAGGCATTATATCAAACAGTTCATGGTAATTTTTGATGGAGTATGATAGAAATAGTGTTTCCATTGTATGCACCCTATATCAAACAGTTCATTAACAAATTTATTTGAGGCATTATATCAAACAATTCATTAAATAGTTCATGGTATAAAGTTTAGGGTGCATACAATGGAAACTTGGATAAAATTCTTCATATTTTGCCTTTGAGTCTTATGACATTACTCCAAAAATGGTTGGTGAACTAAATGTATGAATCGAAGAATAATTTTAGAGGAAAGAAACTAGATTGTTTGAATGAAATGTATAATAAAATAGTTCTATTAGGATTAGAAGGAATGAAGGTATTATTAAATTTTCTAGTACAAGACTATTAAATAAATATTACAAAAGCTAATTGACAAAAATGGTACTAATATGCACACATAGCTTGTCCCAACATTATGGGCATATTGTACTAGAATACAAACTCCCATTAGGCTTACTCTTTAGTTTATGAAATGGAGGCCATAATGCCTCTTGAGCTTAAGATTCTATCATTATGTATCTCCCTTAGTGATAGCATTGATGATTACACATATCAAGAACACCAATTACAAGAGTTTGAGACCTTGGATAAACAATAAGTAAACTCATTATACTTGATCTATGTACATATACCAAAGATAATTAATGAAAAAATAAAAATGGTGTTGTCCAATGAGCTTTACCATGAGGGGAACTCATCCTTCATATAAATCTAAATATAATCCAAATTTCATAGAAGTAATTTTTTTGGTAAATTTTGACCCAATTGGATTAGTCCTTTTACCATTATTCCCTAGTTCAACACTTGTGCATTTGGTTTTTTCACTCCCAATTGAAAATATATGAAATAACCAGATAATATCATGCATTTTAAATTATACTATTGGTGATCCTATTGTATGTGGGAAATGGTGCTTACTCATCACATATTACCTTTCTTATACCCATTTCACCTAATGATATTTATTGTGTTATCCTTTCCATCTAGGGACAATTAGATTTACATATACCTTCATAATCACATCATTATCTATTTACACTTACATGATTATTTGTCAACATGGTCCCTCATAATTGATTATGACATGATAATTATCAAGCCAATTAGATCTGTTAGCTCTCAAAAGCATAGGTTCAGATGCCTCAAGGGCTTCAATCTCTGTCAGCACTAGGGTAATGAAATAGTCAAGAGAACTCAACCTTCTCTTTAGGTGCTTGCTAAAACACGGGTGGGTGTACCTTTCTGAATAGTGCAGACTTATCTTATAAATATCCGTCTGGAATACTTTTTCCACAATGGCAGATAACAGTGAACAAAATGAAAGCAAACTTGATAGCAATAGTAAAAGCAGTCTTCTAATCTAACTCTTAAAATGATCAATAAGCAGATGAAATAAATTGAGTGAATTCAAATAATGGAATTGTAAAGACCAGTGCCTTATTGGGTATGCAGAGTCAAATGAAACAGAAATGGACAACTTATTCTGGCAGAAGATCGAATTGCAGGCATATGATCTGTTCATAACTTGTATGAACAATGCAAGATTATGACTACTGAGCTCTACTTTAAGAATCCAAATGAATCTTCCTGATTACTGTGATCAATGAAAAGGATTTAATCTCTACTTGAGAGAACCAATTGATTAAACACACAAATGTAGAAAATGTGCATAGATAAACTGAAAGTAAACTTTTTACATCAATTTAAACAACCAGAAAGAATCAACATGGATACAGCTTCAACAATGCTTTTCAATAAACTCGACACACAATTGATACCAAAACAAAATTGCCACACAGCTGAATTTCATTGAAACCACCATTTAAAAACATGCACATAGTCACTGATAAGAGAAAATTATCCTACTGTAGCCATGCCTAATCTATCAATCTGTGATCTAAAATCTGATCCGTTCAATTACAATCTGGGTGCATATAAATACACCAGCATTAGAAATCATATCGTTTCAAATTCATGTCAGCCCAGCACCAAATTCGGGCTCCAATCGAGCTGGAAAGCAACGGTCATCCAAGCAAAACATGTCGGCCCTGATATTTCAAATTCTGTTATCACCAGTAGAACAATCGGCCAGACACAACATATCATCCTACCAAAGGCAATTCAAACGCTTATCCTCCTGTGTTCACTGTGCACGTGTTATGCTTTCACCGTGACAATCCAGGTTGAGGGGATATCACATAGACTACACAATGCCCCACCGAAGGCTCCCCCTAATTTCACGTCACTGTGACCAAGCTAATGCCATGCTGAAAACAAGAAGTGTCGCCATAGCCTATCGCTCTCGGGGAGACCATATACCGAGATCACTATGTCAAGCCGAAGATCCTCATATAGCCTCAAGTCGTTGTGACCACCGAAATGTTATTCTGAAGACAAGAGACATCCTTTTGTTCTTTTTCGTTTCACTATAGCCCTGTGTAGTCGGTGAGAAGTCATAGAGATAACAAAATTTCCTAACGAAATTCACTTTACCCCTACATGTCGCTGTAACAACCCGTTAGTCATACCAAATTCATATAATACTCATTTTTTCTCACTCTGCTTTGCTATAACACATAGGTGTCAGGGAGAGGTTACAAATATTTCTCCAAGCTACATCGAATGGCCCCCACCACCCATAGGTCGCCATAGCACCTCGCTTGTTACACCAAGGTCAGAGGATATTCTTCTGATTCTTTAAGTCTCGTTGTGACCACACAACATCGGTGAGACTCTATAGTGAATTGACCCCATTTTGCCGAAAGCACAACACAAGAAATTGTCGACAAGACTCAACAGATTTGCTATGATATATATCGATGCCCTAAACCTTCGCCGATAGAACCTGAGCATATGCCACTCGACAAGACATTTATATCTCGCCATGACCTCCACCCGAATATGAAACCTATGCCGATATGCAACTTATCTGTCACCAAAACATAGGATATGTCATGCCGAAAACCACTTGTAGGAAAATCCATTCGCTGTGACAAATAATAAGTCTTGCCGATAGGCAACACAAACTTATTGCAAGCAGAAAAAAGCACAATGGGTCAGGGAGACAATGGTGTTCTCACACCGATAGGAAGCATAATGTAAAAAATGCATGACTCAATGGATTCAATGGGACAAGATAGCAAAAAATGGGTGAAATATGCACATGGTAGGACCAATCTAGAAAATTATGAAAGTGGACAATATGTAAAATCACGGTTTTTTACGGCTCCAACAAGATCTATGTTACTTCATCACTTGGATAGGGATTCATTGTTTATGATCCTCACCCACTACATATATATGCTCCTCATCACATTATCTCCCCCATATAGGGAAAAAATCATTTTTAAATGCACCTTCATGACCGTATTTTACACTATTACATTTGCATGAGCTAACTATGTTATTAAGAGGGTAAAAGCACAAAGTTGTGTCACACTTTCAGCCAACTTATGTTACAAAGCTGAATTTAGAAGTATTTCTAACTAAAATCAATTTTGGTCAAACATATGATCTAGTAAGATTCATTCTAGCTAAGTTATATGATTCCACAACTTTTTCAACTAAAGTTGTTGGCTTAAAATATATGGAGCACCACTTTGAGCCCAATTTACCAAAAAAAAAAATTATTTGAAAATCTTGAAGTTTCAAGAACTCACACTAATGTAAATAACATTTTTTTAAATATAAAAATACTCTTTTGTAGATCCATAAGTGGAGTTTCCAAAAATATATTTATTTTAATAGTTTAATTATTTTTTATTTTTTATTTTTTATTGTTACTAAAAGTAGGTTATCAACATAAAATATTAGGTTGATTACTATGCCAAGGAAAAATGCTAAAACTTATTGAAAAAAATTTAAAAAAATATGATGCACTAGATAAAAGAATCTATTTCAAGATGGTATAATTTTTTCTAATTTAGATAAATATTTAATATGAGAAGTTGACATTTGATGAAAACAACATTTTTTGGATTAGCGAACATTTTTAATATTTATTTAAAATAATATATATATTTATCGAAATTGAAAAAATATATCCATGCACTAAAATTTCAAGTTATAAATACACACAAAATTGAAGAAAAAAAAATTACTAAAAGTTTGACGTTCCATGCAACTTCATTTTTCTGCATTTTATCAACAACCAAATTATAGTGTTAATTTACTAAAAACTAGTTTAAAATAATTTTTTAATTTTATTAAAAAAATAGAAACATAAAATATACTAAAAAATGCATATTTTACTAGTTTACATCATTTCAAAATTCAAAACATATATGCCACTTTTAGTGATTCAAGTTTAAAAGTTGGATCGGTGTTGAGTCGTTTCCTTTATAAAGTGTGTGACACAACTTTGTGCTTTTACCCAAGAGTCATCTTAACCCATTGAGGAGAATTAGGCATTATACTTATTAGGAAAATATAAATATGTCACTTTTACTATATATATATATATATATATATATATATATATATATATATATATATATATATATATATATATATATATATATATATATATATATATATAAAAAACTATTCTTCATATATCTATGTTAAAACTATTAAAAATTAAATTACATAAAGCAATTTTAAATTTTTACAAAGAAATAAATGACTTTGACTAAGAGCGAATATTTAAAATATAGCTATCCTCTTTGCAAAATCCAATTTGATTTGAGATATTTATGGACAAAAAATAATGGATGAGCATGAGGTAAGTAAGAAAGAATAACCTTAATTTATATCTTCCCTCATCAAATAATTTCATGTTTAAAGAGTTTCTTAAGGCATATCCAATTATGAAAAACTATTATATACTTGTTATAACTATATTAAAGTATATCATGAATAAATTGAAATGATAAAGAGTAAATCACTAAAAACACATACATAAATCATAGAAGTAAATTGATTAATATAAGGAGATTCAAGTGGTTGGATAATTTTTTCCAAGAAGTGGAAGAGGTTAAGAAGGAACCATCAAATAAATATAATATTTTAAATACTTTAAAAGAAAAATACATTTCTCCCTGCTCTAAATTGAAATGGTATTCCTTCTAAGATGATAATAATTGAAAAAGAAGAAAATAGTCATTATGAAGATCAAGTACCATTGATAAGTTTTAAGAGATCAAATAAAATATTCAACAACAAAAGAAAAAAGAGAAAATAGTTAATGCTCAAGAAACAACTACAACCAAGCTACTATGTTATAAATTATCCTCTTATGTAGTCTTCATTTCCCTATAAATTGCACCTCCTTGTACAAATTAGCTATTGATCACCATATTAGTGAAACAAATTTAACATTTTGAAATGGTTAAACATTATTATTATTTTTATTTGTATAAGTATAATTATTATGGGGTCATTTCTCCTCTCCTACTCTTCCTAATAAGGTTCTATTTTACAAGCCTCATATAAATGTTAGGGTTCTAACTTCTAAAAATTGAATATAGTGTCAACTTAATCTCATTAGACAATGCTCCCCTAGTATTAATGGGGCCAACTTTTTATCTATCAAGCTCGGCTATGTTTACATTGAATAAGAATTTGATACCTTTATCATGATACTTGAACTAAGATATCTTGGCTCTAATTTTAGTCATTTTATCTAAAAATTATTGGTGACATATCCATTTGTGTTTAATTTTAATCATTTATTATTGCAATTAATTATTACAAGGAGATTCTTGAAGCTTGTATTCCATCCCCACCATTTTTATTCTAAATATTTGACATTTTCTTTCAACTTAAAGTCTAAATTTTATCCTTAATGGTATACATGCTTTTCAATTAGAGTATCCTCTAGTAAAAATAGAAACATTAATAGTGTGGTTATCAAAGAGTGTCTAGGGATGTACACATCACTATTATTAATAAATTATAAGATTGTAAGAAATGTTTATGGAAGAAATAACTATCTAATAGAGAATATAATGTATTAGTACATATCTAACTATTACATATTTTAAATAAAGCCCCTTTAAAATCTATCTTATTGTCATTTAATGAGTCGACTAGGTTCAAAATTATTTTCATCTTATTCCCCCAAAATTCATCACCTTTACAACAAAACTTGATTTCATCTAATTTATCTTATTTATTCTCAAATCATATTAAAATCACCACCTTAAACTCTAAGAAATATTTGGTAGCTTATTTATTTTATCTTCATTTAGAAAAGGGTGTGAAGGGAATTTAGAACCTTTTAAAGTTTCTTTCAAAATAACTAGGAAGATTTTATTCATTGCCTTTCTTGTTGCTTTTAGGATTAAAGTGTTATGAATTTTGTGCCTTCATTCTTAAAAATTCTTATATCAACTCATTTAGCATTTCCATGATCTTTTTATATGGGAAAGGTCAACATACAATGAGGTAGACACTTTCCATTTTTTTATTCCTTAATTAGTTCTTTCTAGGGAAACTTTTAGTCTTTTCGAACACCTTACAAAAATATGATAAATGTGTGATTATTTTTCTTTCCACTTTATAAATTTTTGATGTGCTTGGATATATAATTGAGACTCATAATGTACAATGAAAAAAATTTAGTATATATGAAAGAAATATTTTTGAGACATCAAACTACCATTCTACATAACTCTCACATGGAAATAAGAATATTATTTTATTTTAACTAAAGAAATTATGTGTACTCTATCTTGAAAATTACTAATTAATTTTGAATTATATACTTATAATTTAAAATAAGAGCATCCTTTGTAACATGGAATAGATAGGTTAATTTTAATGAAATAAAATATGTTTTATATTAAGAAAAATTTACAAATATATGGAACTCATACATTGAGAAATTGACTAAGATGTAACTCTATATGAGAATTAAGATGCTTGAATAATTTATATACCTTCTTTCAATAATTAACATTAGAAATTAATACTTGGCTCATATTGTATACCCACCTCCCAATGGTCTTGGAATGGATGCATTTAGATGGAGAAGGATTTCAAAAGGCTCATGGTACTTGTGGACCCCTCAAAGGCATGATATATAATGCATGAACTTTATTTATGAAATTTGGTCTTTTGTTGTTGGCTTCTAGTATGAATGTTATCTATACTTGGTGGAATTATTAGTTGAGACTCTCAATCTTCCATTGTTGGTTTCTAGTGTGATTATACAATATGCTAGCCAAACTGTATTAATTTCTAATGTTAATTATTCAAAGAAGGTTTGTTTCCCTAAAGAAGAGAGACCTATGTTCACATATTCCAAGGCATGTTATTATCCACAATGCATGACACTTCTTCACATCTCTACCAAGTTCTAAAAGCAGTCTGGTGCATTTCCATTGAGATTGATGATTTAAAAAGAAAATATCATGCCATTTCTTTCTTGAGAAGTCATGTTTGCATTCATGATTTGCAACTTCCAGCAGTCTCCATCAAAAGAAATTATATTATTGTTATGTGCACGATGTTAAAACAAATCAAAACCTTCATTTTGAGCATGATAAGCCAGCACAAAGGTAAATGAGTGGGAAACAAAAGCTGGAGTTAATGGCTTTCAACATGTTTGGTGGAAAATCTGCATCTTTTTTTGAAAGTGGCTTCCTAGCTTGTCGGTCTTACATGTTTAGTAAGGTCTTGTAATCTCCACTGTGTCATGTATTCGAGTCATGGGTATATCTAGTATGATGTCTTCTTTTGGGTATTTTGGGTGCATAAGAGAATGTGCATATGTATTGATGTATTCAACCAATGTTCTTTTGTAACATATGTTGTAATCAGACAATTGGTCATTTGTACTAGGACCTCACTGGTCTTTTTGATATTTTGTAAAATTTGTTACTCAGACTGCAACTGGGGGTTTTCTTGTTGGTTCTTTCCTGCCAGTATGTCTACGAACCCGAGTTATATGTAAATTTTATATATAAATAAAAGATTATAAGTGGTCTCTCACTTTTCTTAAAAAAAGTTATTGTAAATTTCCATCTTTTCCTTGACATAAGTTGCTATTTCTTAAAAAATTCTTATGATTTTTCATAATGTTAGTCAATACTTTACTGTAAATATTTTATAGTCACGCTCTTAAATGTCATAAGAATATGTCATAAGAGGGTTTCATCTTATAAAGCTATAATAATATTATATGCATTTAGAACATCTTCAACACCTCCCTTGAAGCATTCAACAAATGATAAATAACTACCAACACAAAGTGAGATGCCTCATTTCCTAATATGAGGACAAAATAATAAATCAAAATATTAGGATGCAAGGTTGACCCACCTTTCCCAATACTAGGCTAAGTTTATCATCTATTGAGGAGTGGATCCCAACAACAATTGTACTTAGTGCTTATAGTTACTAATCCAAGGAATACCTATTCATTTTTTCTTTATTGTACATGCCTAATGACTCCTCATCTCAAGTTAAATTGTGGGAATGGATTTTTATGCCCTCCCTATGACTAAATGGTACAAGGAGGTGAATATGATATGGTGGAAAAAACCAAGATACAAGTTGGTTTAGTTCTCATAAACTCTCTAAAAAATAATTGAATTCCTACATCCTAACTAGAAATACCATGAGGGGTTTAGATCCCATTTTAGACAAAAATATTCTTATATTGATCACTAGTTCACTTGGAACAACTAAGGAGATGGTGAACTAAAGGAAACTTAGTTGTATTGATAGATTAAAACTTAGTAACTTCTCTTTCCATTTTCTCGATAGGCTACATTGGATGAAAGGATATAGGGATACAAATTATTTTTTAGTTATCTAGAACATGTTACATTCTTGAGAGTGGATAATATCTATCGTTATCAAGAGGTAGTTCCATGACAACTCTAATGATATTAAATCCATTTCCTCAACATTACAAATAATTTTTAATTGATCTAGTTGAAGGAGATCCGCGTCAAGATATAGTGAAAAATTATGGGCATAACAATTATATATTTTTTAACATATATAAAATGTATGGTTGGATTAGTGAGATATTTATAACAAGTATGCAATATGAAGTCAAACTTTATTAGATTTGATTCTTAATAAATTAGTTTTAATGATTCAATTTATAGCTTTATGTAATCTATAAGTTTAAATAGTTTGATGGTATCTAAACTTTATACATATAAAAATATGATAAATGTCTGATTATTTTGCTTTCCAATCTATAATTTTTTGATGTTCTTGGCTATATAATTGAGATGATTCACTCATATTGTAATGATAAAATTCATCCTCATATGGAGGATTTTATATTATCTTCCATTAAATTCATCCTCTTTATGAAATTCTTATGGAATATTGATA
>VDFB02163867.1:0-21412 GCA_007258455.2 Sequoia sempervirens
GCCCTTGCTTGGATTGGTTGTGTGCTCCTTAGATGATTGTTTGAATGTCTATAATGCAAGCTTCAATATGCAAAATGATGGACAAAGATGGTTGAATGATTGAAAAAGGCTTGGACAACATGTAGTTATGAGAGTGCAAAGTGTTGAGAATGCAAAATGACAGCATAAGGGTGCAAGATAGCTAAGTGTTGTGAGAAAGCAAATGGGCAGCATAAGGTTGCTCAAATGAAGAAGTGTTGTAAATGCCCCTGAGGAGGGGGGTATTTATAGAAGAATTTGAATTCTCTAGAGAATTCAAGGGTCAAGATTGATCCAACAAGGCCAAGATGAAGGGCTATGGTGGGTTGAGAACCCACAAGCCCTCACATCTTGACATGTGGAGGGTGAAGTGGACAAGAGGATATGAGGTGGAGATGAGTTGTCAAAAAGGTACATGGGGTGGAAAAGGACATGCACCTTGGGGGATGAGAGGATTTCCACAAAAAGGGATTTCTTGTCCCCAAGTGGGAGTGAAAGGGACATTTGAGGAATTTTAGAATTCCTCAAAAATCTACATGAGAAAAGGAAAGGTGGTTGGGGAAATAAGTGTGAATTAAAAATTCACATTCTTAGGAAAGTCTAAAAGATAAAAGATGGGCTCCAAAAAGGTGGGACTTGGTCACATGTAGAGATTGTGACAAGTCCAAGGTTGGTCACATGTGGAGATTGTGACAAGTCAAAGGTTCTAGAAGCCTTGGAAGGATGGAATGTGAATTAAAATTCACATATAAAGGAGGGAATCTAGGACAAATAAAAGGAATTAAAAATTCCTTGGAGAATGATTAGGCTTAATTAATTTATAATTAGAGGATAATTAGGGGCTAATTAGGATTAAAAGCCAACTTGCAAAAGTTGGAGGATGTGACACATCCTAATCAAGGATTAGGCATGTGCACATCCTAATGAAATTAGGAGATGGATTAGGATTAGATGAAAATGACATGTGAGGAATTAAATAAATTTAATATTTATTTAATTTATTTGATGAAAAGTTAAGGAGGGGTAAGGTATTTAATTATTAATTAAATACCTTAGGGATTTGGCAGAATTAAATATATTAATTAAATAATAGGAATATTATTTAATTAACTCGGATAAGAGGATGTTTAGACGAAAAGTGATAAATTTGGATAAATTAAGTGTCCAAATTTGGATGTCTACAAATATATTCTAATTAATTGCAACCCTAATATCATTAAAAATCTATATAATTATAATTGTAAATTATACTATATAATGATAATTATATTAATAAACTTAATGATGAACCTTTTTTTTACTTATTATTATTTTAAGACTGTATATCTCTTACTAACCATAATAAATTTAAAACTATTATAAATTTAAAAAATGGAAAAATATATTTAAAATAAACATATATTTTAAAAATATAAAGACATTAAGATTTTATAATATATCTAATATATAATTATTACAAAATATATAATCTTTACTATAATTTGAGAAATAAAAAGATTAAATAGTTATATGCATAAATATGTGTGTATCTATATAGAAAAATCAATGTATTTAGGAACTTCCAAAAATAGCTTCAAATTGGTCAATCATATTCATGATAAATGGTTATAAAATAAAATAAAATTATACATCTTGCATTTCTATTTTAGAAAATATTCAATTAAGATTCAACAATATCACAATCATTAAAATTTAAACAAATATTTTAAAAAGTACAACTTAATTAAAAACAACAATCTTTAATGATAGCACCAAAGAATTTAATTTAACAAACTATTGTTCTAAAAGATAGATCTCAGTATTTTCATTTAAAAAAAATAAAAAATTATGATAACACTAACTAAATTAAAATCAAATCATGGTGGAATGACAGATTATTAAAAAGAAATATTATTTTACAATAGAGTTGACTATATTATTTTTTAAATCAAATATCTCAATAGTTTAAAAAAAAAAAAAAATCTTTTTATAATAATATGGACTAAATAAACTATTATTTGAACAACAAATTTTAATATGTAAAAAATTTTATTAAGATTTTGATTGATAAGTCCTTGCATTTTTACAACCCTTTTGACTGCTTTCTCTTATGAATTTTACAAACAAAATTTCTTTATTTACACATTAATGAAAGGGATAGACATTTTAGAAAAAAATAAAATGTTTATTTGACTGCTTTATTTGTCATGCCACTTGAAATTTAAAAAGCAATTAAAAGATGTTGAAAAAAGAAATGGACATATTTGCAATGAGAAAAACGTTTTACAAACAAGATTATTTTTTGTCATGGGTTTCATGTAATATATTTATTTTTTATTACATAAAATTAATTTATGAGAAGTTATTTTTAATTTATTTTAGAGTATTTATAATTATTTATAAAAGGTTAAATGATTGTATTTTAAAATAATAATATATAGACATATGTATATATGTATATAATGGATTTAAAAGAATTTGTGAGTAATAATATATAAAAGAGAAATGTAAACAATTTATTTTGGAGAATTTGAATTTTAAAAATAAGTTTTAGTAAAAATGAATGAAGACATTCACTTGTTCATTGTTTTCAAAAGGAACTACAATCTTAGGTCTCTTTGACATACAACCAATCTGTAATCAACTTATTTAAGTTCTTAAGATCATTATAATGATTCTTTATTATACAATTTCAGTTTTGTTGATTGCTTATACCAACCTATTCAATCTATGAACTCTACTTGAATCCACTTCAATTCAATCCAAATCCTCCTATCATGCCTTCAAAGATGTAGAAAGTTGTTCCACTGCGTTAGCTTCCTTACAAACTCTTATGTGTTTATTGAACTCTTCAAACTCATTATTAGATAAATAATCCCCTTCCACTATCAAACCTTAATATCTTTATTTTCTTAAATATTTGATTTTCCCCATGTGGCTTAAACTCCTTATATTTATACAAAACCTCAAACTTATGTCTAAGGAATTAAATCCATGTTTTTCTAGAATAACCATAAATGGAGTAGACATAGTACAAAGAATTACCAATTGAGGGCATATCCATGGGAATGTAAATCACTTCTAAAACCTTAATTGCTCTAGTCCATCGTGAACAAAATTTCACCCAATTCTACTTTCCAAATACACAATATTCACAAAAATCAAAACTAATAGAATAATATGAAAGACCTATTGTGACTTGCACACACTCTCTGTCCAAACAGGGGCCCCCCTTTTCCCCTTTTGCTTTGTAGGTTCCCTACCTTTTCTCTTTAGGAGAAAGTCCTTGAAATTTTGCTTTTTGGAGTCGTCTTTCAATTATTTATCAAGTTCTCATCAAATAGGGAAGATTGAGGTATTTTGCAACTAAGAAAGGCCAAGTGGGAAGTCATTGAAAATCATTTTGAGGGTCTAAAGTTCAAGTTCTCTTGATTTTGGGGGATTTCTTCATCACATGGAATTTCCCATTTTCGAAGATTTATTCATCCTATTTAAAATCACGAAGTTCAAAAACCCCCAAAATTTCCATTTTTGGAAAATTTCAAAGCCCTTTGAAAATTCCAAAATTTCCATTTTCGAAAAATTTCAAAGCCCTTTCAAATATTCGAAATTATTCCAAAATGTAAAATTCCCCGAAATGGAAAAATCTCTGAAACATCCAAGTTTCCTAAAATCTCTGAAATTTAAAAAGTGCTTCAAATCTCCTAAATTCCTTGACATGGCTAAAATTCTGAAATTCTATGACAAAGTTGAAATCTTGAAAAGGTTTATTTTTGATGTTTTAAGGATCATATTTTAGCATATGAATTAATAATGATGAAATTTGTTAAATGTGGGAAAATGTGAGTTATTTTTCTTATAATTTGAGGTAAATTTGATATATTTAGATTTCTAAGGGAAATTTTTTCATGTTTGACTAACAAATGTAAGTTGGGAAGAGAGGAGTTATCATAAAATTATTATTGGAAGAAAATTAAATAAATCAAAAGGGGACTTGCTTATGGATTTGAGTCAATGCTAGTTAGCCTAGGAGGTGTTGTGTATCCCCGGGATGCCAAGAAGGAAATCTAGAAAATATTGTAATTGAATTAAACTAAATATTAAATGCAGCTCTTGGATTTAATGTTGGTTAACATAAGAATTTGTGCCAAAGTATGTGCCAGCTATGCAAAGTGTTTTGGGGATCAACAATAAGGATTTATTTTGAATTTTCAAATGAGGACAAATGTCATGATCAAGTTTCTAACATAATTTTAATTTGAGGGAATATTTTTAAGCATTTAATGCACCTCCAATATTTAATACAAATGTAATTTGGGTCATTGGTGTTGATTTGATCTCCACCATTGATTTTGCAAGCCTTCTCTATAAAAGACAGTCTTCTCTCATTTGTAAAGGGTTGAACAAGAGTTGTAAAGGCATTTTGAGGTTAATACAAGCAAATTCAATGAAGTGTTAGTGACTTTTCTTTTTGTTTATAAATGCATGCATGGTTATTTCTTCCAATTTTAGTTTTAGTTTAGTTATGATTATGGCAAAGTGCTAAAAAGGTATTTGATGAATCTGCTACTCATGCCATTTGTAATATTTTTATTTTAGATTACTTTATATGGCTAGTCTGAGCCATTTACAACATTAGGTCAATTGTGAATTCTCATTATATTATGTCAGTAATTGGATATATGTTTGAGTACTTATAGTTTTAAAATATTTAAGTTTTCCTTTGAAGATTGTACTATTTCTGCAGCATTGTGGGTTTAACCCTGATTAAATAGGAATTGGATTTGGGAGATTTGTCTATATATAGCATTAGTCATTGTTGTCATTGAACTTAGGTTTCAGATTTAGGATTTATAAACCCTTATCTTTTGAACTTTATTTTAAAATTTGGGTTAGTTTAAGAAGAAAAGCATCACTTTAAAACTACCATATTAGATGTTGAAAGTCATTTTCAGGTTGCAAATTCAAAAATACAACTAGGGTTTTTACCAATCTTCAGATTTTACAAACCCTTATCCTCACAAGTTTCAACCAAACATTAGTGCCCCTTGTGAAACCAACAGTATAGTAACCATTGAGTCATTTTTATAAAGTCAAGACCTGACAATCGAAGCCTTGGGGTTATCTTTCTAAAGTTTTTTGAAGATAGATTTCATTTCAAGAGACAAGGTACTTTGTTACTTTGTCTATGTTGTGAATGTGCCAAAACCACTCATCAACAAGACCTATCACCATATCTATAGTCACAAATATTTTAAAATTATTTTCACCTATGTGACCCAATTTGTGGTGCCACAACATACCTAGTTTAGGTTCACTTACATTGGTTGAATAACATATAGTTGATTCCCTTGGCTTAAAGAGAGTACCACTCCTAATTCCCTTAAGCAACACCAAATTGCATCTATCCATCTTGCAATGACTTCTCATCAAAGCTAGAACTCACTTTAGAGTCAATAATATTTGAAACATAAATTATGCAATAATTCTAGAGGTATTTTTACTCTCCTATCCATAAAAAAACTTTAGCTTTCCTCAAGCAGTTATTCTAAGAGATTTATTATCATCAAGGAAAGCCTATCCTTCATCACTATTTCTATACTTAAAATACCACTCACTACGAAGAGTCATGTGAAAATATGCACTTAATTCAATTAACTAAGATTCATCACCAACAACATAATCAAAGATGAAAGAATCACTACTATTCTCATCATTGTTTAAGGATTTATCAAAGTAATCAACAAATCTCTTGTTTTTAGATTTATATTCATATTTATGTCATTTGTCTTTCTACATACAACATTTTACTTTAGTATTGAAACAAGATTTGGACCTACCTTTTCGTAATGACTTCCCTTTATCTTCTACCTTATTCTTACCCCCTATTTCCTTTGACCTTTGACAAACATGAGGAATCATCTATGAACTTTTTCTTGATGTCTTCACTTAACAAAGTTCCTCTAGTATCTTCAAGTTATGGTGAAGAATAGTTTCCACTAATTGTCATAATACAATTTTTCCAAGAATTATTTGAGCAAGAAAAATAAATTATTCATTTATCCTCTTTTAATTTGACTCTAATTGAAATTAATTGATTCATTTAAATTAAATAAAATGATTGATATGACTATTTTTAAATTCTTTTTTTTTCGTTTTAAAAGAATAAAACTTTTTTTCTAGGAATAGTTTATTTACTAAGTTCTTAAATTGATATATTTTTTTATATTCTTCCATGATAAATATGTAATTTATTCCTCTAATATATTTATTATCGTTAAAAAATATGAAATACATGAAGTGATAATACCCCTAACTTTATAGGGTGGGGGCCTAGCTCGATCGGCTAAAGCATTCGAGTCCCTCCACCAAGAAGTGTCCAACCTTCATCTTACATAATTCAAAAATTTGATTTTTGTATCCCTTAGTATCATATCTCAATGTATTACCAATTAATTCAACAACATAATCATTTGGTTCTTATAGATTATCCAATGTATCTCACTATATTTAGAGACACCTTCCCAAATCAGCGCAGCCTCTGATCTTAAACTTTTTTCGCTAAATCCAGGCTTCTATATGTGGCGTGGCATTACTAAATGTCTGATTCTTTCTGCTTTCACTAAATTTCACGCTTTTCCTGGCAACCTCCTCTCTTTTCTTACGCAGCTTGTTAAATTTTTTATTATTATGCCTCTGCGTTATTTTGTATAGTCTTCCAGTGTCTGCCTGGGAATATCAAAAGGCATGCTGATTTGAATAACTCTTCCTTAAATGATTTTAGACTCCCCTGAAGAAAATACAAAGTGCTGACAAATAATGTCATTCATTTTATTTTATTTTTTATTTTTTGCATTTGTCTTCTCCAGGAATGGCGTGGCCCATCTACTTTCACCTCCCAGCTGATTACACTTCTCTTTATCTCTGCCATGAAAAAAATTGTTTTTAAGTTCTTTTTCTTTTTTCTTTTCAATCTTCTTTAACTGCAATCTCTCAGCTCTCATAACGCCTTTGTCTCATAGTCTTCACATTTAAAACATAAAAATATTTGCATTTTAATTCATTTTCTTTAACTGCATAAACCTGTGGTGCCTCTCTTGAAATCAATTCAAGCTTATGGTTACACATTTACAACTGAATAATGTGAATCCTTCAAATATTATTGAAATGTTTGATGAATGTTAACATTTTGTCAAATGAAATTGACAATAATGCCACTCAATTCTGCTTCGAGATGGAAATGATTGAATTCCAAAATCAGACACAAGTCAAAAATGCGAACTCAATACTAAATTATTTTTTTGGTGATGAGGATAACCCATTCGTCCGTGATGCTCTTGCTTCAGCATTCCCTTTCTTCCATCAAACCTCAACTATGAAAACCTCTCAGTTTATGGTTATAACACCAAAAATGTAAATCCCGTCCCCTGCTGTTTTAGAGGGCTCGAAGAAAAAATCTCCCATACCTGGAAATGATCCCGGTATTGAGGCTTCTCCCTCGAAGAAGAAGAAAAATATGGTTGGTTTGGCCCAGTTGAGTGCTGCGGCTGGGCTTTGTGAGTTGAAACACAAGAAGGTCAGCAAACTGGTTGCTAAGAAAAAGGGTAAAAAAGAGACTCTGCTCTCGATGGTTACTCTGGTCACTGAGAGCGACGATAAAAGTGCCAAGGAAAAAGATTCTAAGGGAGATACTGTGGTGGGTGCTAGCTTTGAGATGGCAACGGAACAAATGAGTGTGAGAAGATCCCACAGGTTGGCGGAACACAAGAAAGGGGCCCTTGTGGTTGAGATTTCCAATAATTCGGTGCAGACTGGTGGCAAAACTAAAGGCATAAAAGTTACTGAGAAGGAGAAGGATAAAGGTCCTATAGAAGACCCTAGTAATTTCTCTGATATGAACAAAATGCTTAAGGAAGACTCTACCAATTCCTTGGATATTAGGGCTAGTGCTGATGCGGAGATCCAAAACAAGAAAGGCAAGGAAGACGAGCTTGGTGTGCTGCAGGAGCGGGTTGCTAAACTGGAACGTAAATTCAATTGCTTGGCTCGATTCTCTATCAAAATTATACACAAGTCGGTTGTCACTCTCTCGGACGTCGTCAAGGAGGAAATGGACAAAAACACCATGGATGAAGGCCCCAATTAGATCGGGGATGATGTGCTAAACCTTCTCGTCTAGAAATGGGAAAGTGTGGACAATTAGTGGTCGGGTATGTGCTGTGTTGTGTCTCTACTGCTACTAGGTTGTGTATGTGTCTTTCTAATATTGTTACTGAAAGTCTTTTTTGATGTTTTGATGGTTTGGCTCCTTTTTGGCCCTTTGGACTCACCGTGTAAAGGGTACACCACCCTGTAAATGTTGTTTATTTAATAAAGAACACCAAATATGTATATCTCTTACAGTAAATGCTTGACTCTAACCCAAAAAAACAAGGCTCTAACACCAAATAATAGAAAAAGTGTTTATTGATTGTCTTAGAACTTTATATTATGTAATTCAGATTATGGATTTAAGTGTGTTTTTATACAAAATTAATATATAAAAAACATTTTTAAATAATAAAATATTCACATACATCCAAATGATACATGAGACATAGGGTTTAAGTTTGGAAACCCTTTTAAGAAAAAACCAATAGTAAAAACTAATAATTATATTAATTTTTAAATAGAAAATCCAAATACAATACAATCTCCTTATTCTAACTTTCTCAATCTATATAAGTCTAGTGTTTTTATCTTGGAAAACACTTTATAACATCATCAAATGCATCATCCTAAAATATTATCCCTCCAATGTTACTAATTTGATGTAGACAAAGTCATTTTAGGTAATTCCAATCCAATCAATAATTGATGACTTGGTCATTGTGGTAGTATCTAGATTGATAAGTGGTTTTTATATTTAGAAATTGTAATGTTATTTTAATTTTTCCAAGACCAATCCCATGGATTATGGTAGTAGAGACAATATCCATATGAGTTTTGGCACTCCAAGAGTAAATTATAGAACATCTACACATATTTGGATATCATTGCATGCACTCTAGCAATGTACTCTACACAAGGTACAATAATAATATAACAAAGCCAAAACTCAAGTTATTTCTATCATGGCTTGGCCAAGGGCCAAGACACCTTCATGACATACTATAAAGTCTAAATCCTACTGCATAGTTTGATAACACCATTCTAATAACACCATTCTGATAACACCATTCTATATGGTGATGGCATTAACGGGGGGCCCGTGGTTCCTTGGAAAGTCCTTAATGCTAAAGAAATGGGAAACGGGCTTTAATCCAAGCTTGTGCTCTTTCTTGGCTGCTCTGGTTTGGGTTAGATTGCCTAGCCTCCTGCTATAATTTTGGGATGAAAAAGTGTTCAAGGGGATTGCCAGCACGTTTCGCTGCCTGTTGTCAATAGACCAAATGATGACTTCCAGGAAGTGGCTGGTTTATGCCAGATTTTGTGTGAATGTGGAGCAATCAACTGATTTTCCTTCTATGGTTAAGATTAACTCTAAACTTGGGGTGTGGAAGCAATTGGTTGAATTCAAGTTGAATCCCTTTGCCAGCTTCCACTGTAAAAAAGTTGGCCATTGGGCCAAGAAATGTCCTCTCAAAGTACCTAAGAAAATGACTAAACAATGGAGAGAGGTAGAGAAACCTCTAGCACAGGAGGTGGTTTCTGTAAAACCTCCTACTCAGGAGGTGGATCCTAAAGGTGTGCCTTCCTCGGAGGTTCGTGAGGACACAAATCTGGAAGAGATTGATAAGGTGGTTGAATGTCAACCAGCTCAGGGGGAAATGAATCAAGATATGGAACAGGTTGAAAAGGAATCCTTGTCCCCTATGTCTTATGAGGTAAGGTTTGTGATGTTGGAGGAAAATCATTCTTCTATGATTATTGAATCTGGTTCTCTTCTCAGGGGGGGGGAGTCCTCAAAGTGTGGTGTCAAAAATAAAGGGGTTGGAGTTGAAGCCTAATGTCAAGGAGTTTGAGAAGGCAGAGGAAGTGGACAACTCGCCTTATACTTTGGTTCATGGGCATAATAGGAAGAAACATTCGCCTTCGCCAGAAGTTGTGACAAGGAATCGACAAAGAACAAACTGTGGGTCTGAGCTTCGTGGTAGAGGTCGGCCCCTAGCTAATGTTACTAGGGAGAAAGAGAGTCAGATGGATATAGCTGATGGCACGCATAGAACTCTATTCGATATGTGCTCTAAGAGCACTTACCATAAACTCCCATGAAGATTATATCCTGGAATATGAGGGGTTTGAATCACCCTCATAAGCATGATCTCCTGGCTAATCTGGTAAGAGATCATCACCTTGATATTGTTTTAATTCAAGAAACTAAAATGGGATTGGATAAACTCTCTAGGTTGAAATTGAAGCTTTTCAAGGATTGTGGTATGCATTGTTCTGAGGCGGCTAGTGCCTTTGGTGGGATTGTGACTTTCTGGAATCTTTAGGTTATTAGAGGTGTGGAGGTGCTTAATGATAGTAATCATGTGGCTACTTCTTTTTTCCACCTTCATGATAAGTTTTCCTGGACTTTATCTAATATTTATGCTCCTAATTGCAAGAGTGCCAGAAAAAGGCTTTGGGAGAATCTTGATTCTTTTAAAGTTTGTCATAACGTTGGTAATTGGCTGGCCATTGGAGATTTCAATACTCTTTTGCATGATGTTGATGAGATGGGTGGCTTGCAAAATGTGGATGATAGCAAATATGACCTAATGCAGTTCATTAATGATTTGACTCTCCTTGATCTAGATTTGAAAGGGGCTTCCTTTACCTATTCGAATAGGCATGTGGGTGATGCCCTTATCCAAGTTAAGCTAGATTGTTCTCTTTTAAATCCTGAGTGGTTAGTCCACTACTCTTGCTCTCTTTTAGCTCTTACTAGATTGGGTTTAGATCACTTCCCCTTGGCCTTGTCTATGGATTTTTTGGGTGGTAAGAAGAACTTTCCTTTTAGGTTTGAGAAAATGTGGACTTGTCATCCTGACTTAGGCAATTTGGTTATGGACTAGTGGAATATTAATGTGGATGGGTCGACTATGTATAGAGTTGTTAAAAAGTTGGCTAATGTTAAGCTTAATGTTAGAAAATGGAATCGTACCTCTTTTGGTCATATTTTTTTGGAGAAAGATGGGGTTTCTAAGGAGCTTCACTCTGTTCAACAAGTCATTCAATTGTTTGGGTATGATTAGGATTTGATTTTGAAGGAAAGTGTTATGCTTTCCAAGTTGCACAATATAATAGCGAAGGAGGAATAATTTTGGAAGCAGTGTTCGAGGATCATGTGGTTCAAGAGTGGTGGAAAAAATACTAAGTTTTTTCATATTTCTATGTTGAAACACAGGGCCTCTAATCAGATCAATCTTATTAACTATAACAACCAAGTTCTGGAGAAGGATGTTGATTTGCAGAATGTTGTTGCTTCCTTTTTTTCTCAACTACTTTCGGTGGAGGCCGGAGAGCTTGACTTGGCATGTCAAGAGGATATTCTGAGGGATATTCCTTAGTTGGTGGATAATGAGGTCAACAGGAAATTAGTTTGTATTCCTTCGGCGAAGGAAATTCAATGTGTTGTGTTCTCCTTTGAAGGTAATAAGGATCTGGGCCCTGATGACTTTCCCATGTTCTTTTTTCAGTCTTTTTTGGGAAATTATTGCGAAAGATGTTGTTGCGGCTATTAAGGAGTTTTTCAGATCGGGTTCCCTTTTAAAGGAGTTTAACTCCTCCTTTATTGTTTTGATTCCCAAAAAGCTTGGTGCTGCTTCTTTTGAGGAGTTTTGTCCTATAAGTCTGTGCAACTCAATTTATAAGATTTTCTCTAAGGTTTTGGCATTGAGGTTGCAAATTTTTTTGCCTCTTATCATCTCTCCTCAGCAGAATGGTTTTGTGGCTGGTAGGAAAATTTTGGATTCCATTCTCACTGTTCATGAGAATATTCACTCTCTTACTATTAATAAATAGGTTGGTTTCATCCTGAAGCTTGACTTACTCAAAGCTTATGATAGATTGGATTGGGGTTTTTGGTCTAAGATTCTTATCTCCTTTGGTTTTGGGGAGAAGTTGGTGGCTCTGGTGCATCAACTTATCTCGACCCCTCTGTTCTCTGTGCTCATCAATGGGTCTCCTTCTCCTCTCTTTGATTGTTCTAGGGGTCTATGGCAAGGGGATCCTATCTCTCCCTTCCTGTTTATCATTATGGTTGAGTCTTTGGGTCGTCTTATCCAAAGATTTGTTAATTTTGGTCTTATGTCTAGGTTAGCCCCTTCATCTGCTAACCTTGTTTCCTCTCATCAACAATTTGTGGATGATTCTCTTTTGCTTGGGAAAGCTTCTATTAAGGAGGCTAAGGCTATCAAACGAATTTTACAAATGTATGAGGTTGCGTCTAGGCAGAAGGTTAGCTTATAGAAGAGTGTTATTTTCTTTTTCAACACTCTGATTCAAAGAAAGATTAGGATTGCTAGAATTTTGCAGTGTCAAATTGGTGAACTTCCTGCTTCTTACTTGGGGCTCCCCTTATGCTCTAAGGCTCCTGATTCTTTATGGAGGGGGTTGATTGAAAAATTTAATTCCAAGCTAGTTGGGTGGAAGGGGGCTTTGTTGATCCAAGCTGGTAAAGTTCAGTTGATTAAATCCACCTTTTAGAATATTCTGATATATGCTCTTAGTCTCTATCATATGCCAAGGAAATTTGTGGATATCTTGGAAGGAATTCAGAAAAAATTTCTATGGACAGGTGTTGAAGATAAAAAAAGAACTCATTTGGTTGCTTGGGATGATGTCTGTCGGCCTAAAAAGGTAGGTGGGCTGGGAATTCAAAAAATCAGAATATTTAGCATTACCATTTTGGGTAAACAGATGTGGAATCTCTTTCTTGCCAAAAGTGAGAGGGCAAAAATTGCTTGGAGCAAATACTTACATGGTGTTGATGGGATTAGAGATGTTTTATCTCATGAGTTTAACCCTCTATATGGTTCTGTGTTGTGGAATTGTATGTTGAAGGCTTGAAGGCTTGTTGCTAAGGGTCTCTTTTGGCAGATGGGTAATGGGAGGAGTATTTTTTTCTGGGATGATAATTGGCTTGGTAATGGGCCACTTAAGGATGAGCCATGGGCTCAACCCTTTATGGATCTCTGTGTGCAACAGTTTGGCAGATTTTTTATTGACTATATTGATGGAGGTTGTTGGAGGAAGTTGCATGAGGTGGACCCTGGTCTGGAAATGATTTATAAGGCTATTTCGTAGGTTCATATTCCTTCTATCCCTTCTCCTGATAGGTTTGTTTGGAAGCCTTCCTCTGTGGGTAACTTTTTTGTTGCTTCGAATTTTCATCTCAATGATTCTTTTATTGGTTCACCTCCTTTTTGGGCTTCTGTTTGGTCCTCTAGATTGACTCTTAAGGTCAATATTTTCTTCTAGCTCTTTTGTGAGAACAAAATTCTTACTACTAATAATCTGATTAAAAGAGGTTTTGTTATGCCCAGTAGATGCTTTCTTTGTGGAGAGGAAGTGGAAAATACTTGTCATTTGCTGATTGGGTGTTTCCTGGCTCTATCAAAGGCTTCTGGTTTCAATGGGTTAGCCCCTTATCTAATCCAAATTTTTAGATTTTGTGGTCTCTCACTTTGCCTCATTTGATTTGGGGGCTGTGGTTGGAATGCAACAACAAAATCTTTAAAAATTCTATTTTTCCGGCTTTAGTTGTAGCCTATAAGATTTATATAGGAATTAAGGAAAACTTTCTATCCAGGATATCCTTTCATGCTGGTCAAAAGATTAATCTTTGCCCCTATGATATCTCTATTGCTCAAAAATGGAAGTTTCCTTGTGATATATCTCTCCCGGTCTCTAAAGGGAAATCCTCAAGAGATGATGTGGCTTGGAAGGCGCCACTGGATGGTTGGGTTAAGATCAACTTTGATGGCATGGCTAAAGGAAATCTGGGACTTGCTGGATGTGGGGGGGTGATTAGAAATTCTAATGGTAGGCTCGTCTCAGCTGTGGCGCTCCCTTTGGGAATACAGATAAACCACTACGCTAAGGCGGTTGCAGCCTATCATGGACTTAAATTGGCTCAAAGCAAAGGGTATAGGAAGGTCTGGGTGGAGGGTGACTCCTTGAGCATTATTAATAATTTGAAGAATACCTCTCCTCCATCTTGGACTATTGAAGCCTTGGTCAGGGACTCTATTGAAATTATCAACTCCTTTGATAATGTTTATATCTCCCACATTTTGAGAGAGGGAAATAAGTTAGTTGATTTCTTCACTAACTTTGGTGTTAATGATAGCAAGGAGTGGGATTTGAATGATCCTATTCCTTATGAGGCTATGGCTACAATTAATAATGAATGCTAATCTAATGTCAATCTTTTTGTACATTATGGGGTGCATGTCCTTACTCATGTGGTTGAATGTCATGAATAAGGATGTTAAAGTTATGATTTTGAAGAAAGGCTCTTACAAGGCACGAAGTTCAAATTCATTATGGCATATTTGTCCTGTGGCTGACTTTGTACGAATTGTGGGTGTTAGTCACCTTAGTTTCCAAAGTCTTCTGCTAGGTATTCCTATTTTGGGTGGTGTTTGTTCTATTTCCCTGAGCTTTTTGTTGTGTGCTTGGCCTTCATTTGTTAAGTCTTTAGTGATGGGTGGGGACAGAAACCGCATCGAGCCTAAGTCCTATGTTACTGCTAAGCAAAGGAAGGAGGTGTGGGAGATTTTAGAGAAGGATGGTTTAACTCCGTTTATGGAGAAACTGCATGGTAACAATCCCCAGGTCACTTATTTGGTGGCTGAAGGGTGGAATGAGAGAATCCTGAATTTGGGTGGTAGGGAAATTGTGGTTGATGAAGAATTCATAGCCCAAATTATAGGCTTGGCTATTCAGGGTATAAAGGTGTTCAGAGATAAAAAAGAATTGCAGGCTGCAATGTCTATTTTCTTTAAAGGGAATGAGGCTAATGAATTGAAGCCGGTGAAGAGTGGTGGGTATCATAGGAGTTCCTTGAAAGCATTGTGGCATGATGTTGTTGAAGAAATTATGAGCTATGTCACCTTGGAAGGGAGGTATACGATGATTAACACTTACCATTTCTTTTTGCTTAACCATTTTCAGCATAAGAAATGGGTTTACTTTCCCTACTATTTGTTGATGTCGCTTGACTCAGGGATTAAAGATCATAGGAAAAACCCCAAAAACCCTATCCTGCATGCGAGGTTAATTCTCTTGATCTATGAACATGTCAAAGCTCATGAAGTGCATAAAAATCTTGTGTCTCTAAAGGATAATACTGATAAACCCAAGGAGGGTTATGAGACAGAGTCGGGAGGGGAAAGGGTTAGCAAGAAACCTAAGAAGAGGAAGCTTATTTTAAACAAAGATTCTGAGTCTAATAGGGATGATGATGTTGATTATGTCCTAGATTTGTATGCCTCTTTTGAGGAGGGTCCCATTTCCCTTTTTTCAGGTAAGATTGGGAAAAGGAAGCCGAATGACAAGGCGGGCTATACGACATGCAGTGATGAGGTGGTGGTGAATGTTCCTTCTAAGGGGGGTAAGGAAAAAAATGAACTTAATGGGGAAGCTTCCTCCTCCCCCAATGACTAGATTTGTGCAGGAGCCTGAGGAGGGGAGTCAGAAGAGAAAGGTGTTGACTATTGGCCAATTCCTAGAGAAGGGTTTCCCTCTTTCCTTGGTTGGAGGTATCTATGGTGAGGCTATGCCTAGTGTTGACATGGGGTTGCAAAAGTAGGATAAGGAAAGAGCTATGGGTGGCGGACATGCTGTGGGGACTTGTAAAGCGGAGGCGGAAAGGTTAATGAAAAGGAAGGTGTTGCAGAGGAAATCGCCTGCTCCATTCGAAAGATAAAGACTCCTATCCCCGCTGGTAAAGGTAAGGAAATTTTTATTGAAAAGGTTCATGTTAGTTCTTCTAATGAGGACGTCATTGTGGGGAAACGCATTGAGAAATTTGACAAGGAGGAATTGTATGATGTGTTGGGCTTGGCCCGTGATAGTGCTAATGCGCTTTTTAAACTTTTTAAGTGGTTCTTCCATGAGATTAATAGGACCAATGTTAGAATAAGAGGTGTTGCTAGTAAGGCTAAGGATCCTTCTTTCCAAAGCCAAATTTATAATTTAATGGATTCTCTTAATACTGTGGCTAATATTGTGGCAGAGGAAACTATTAATCTGAAACAGAATCTGGAAGGAAGAATGTTATCCCTCGAGGATAAATTTGACAAGATGTGGAATGTTGTGATGAAAGGTGGAGATGCCTCTAAGGTCTTGGCTATTTCAGACTCTACTAAGGCGATCTCCCTTGTGACTATTGTGAAAAAGAGAAAGGAGAATGTGTCTGATGATGCTGCTGGGGGTAAGCTGATGGATGTGGAGTGTGTTGGTGAGAAGGGTGCTACGAAAGGTAGTGTTTTGAGTAGTGAGGTAAAAACTAGTGGGTTGGGGGTTATAACTAGAAACAAAGTGAAAGATCATGCCAGGGCATCAGGTATTGAGGTGTCTAATACTGTGGCTAAGGTGCAGAAGTTGGTTGTTAGTGAAATGGAAGCTATTGAGATTCTGAACAATATGTAGTGTTGTTGATTGGTTACCTTCTTTTTGGCTACTTTTTGGCTGTTGGTTTGCTTTCGTCGGGTTGATTGTTGCTTAATTTATTTTTCTTCTTTGATCAGCTGCTTTATTTTGTAAAGGGTTCTGAGCCCCTTTAAAACCCATTTTTTACCTCCAATCAAAACACCATTCTAATTTCTACATAAAAGGAACTCTCATAGTCCCAACATTCTTCTCATTTAGGAACTCTCTACAACTGAATAGGACAACATGGTTGCAATAATATGACATTTTAAACACTAATCATATATAATAACATCTATCACTTTACTATATATTTATATCCATGATTATTCCTACATGGGGGAAATATTAGTGGTAACCATTTACCCACTATTACATGATATATAATGAATAGATCATACAAATCACATATACAACCTGGTTAAAATAGTATACTTATATATTAGACTATTGTAATAAATTATATATATTTTCCTCAAATTCAATGCACAATGAAATCCCACACTAAATTTGAAGGGGAATAATAGGAAATAGAATTGTTACCAAAATATTTCCAGTTTATAATGTTGTCATGCTTGAATACTTTGTGAGGGACATATTGGTTCTAACTCCATGATTACCTTAGACATTTTGATTTTATATACACTATTTCTACATCACCTATCATGTATATTGTAGACATCAAAAATATACAGATTGATATCACACTCTGATCCTGACTACTAACATCGTTTCATCCTAAATTATCCCTCTATCTAACCATTTATCGAATATCCTTATTTGATTAAAGTCATCATAATTGCCCTTTTAATTAAATAAATCCCTTGACTTAATTAAATCATCATCTCTGTGTAATTAGTTAGGTCATTTCATCTTCCTATCTTTATTTAATTAAATAATCCATATTATTTGATTAAATCTCAAAATTAATCTAATTAAATTAAATAAATCAAACATTTATCTAATTTAATCTAACATCACCCCTTTGGTTAAATAAATCAAAATATTTATTTAACTAAGTCTAAATCATTCTTTTCTCATTTTGAGTTATTTAAATCCTAAAATCTAAGTCAAAATGGTCAAATCCAACTAACATCATTTAAATTAATCAAATCATGATTAATGCTAATCCTAATCACCAAATCCTCTAGATTTTGCAACTTGCACATGAAAATAGACTTATTTGATTTATTAAATTTCTATTTTCCTTCAACAAGGCATCTTTTAAGGAATATTCCCCTAATTTGAATTCAAAATCCAAGTGGGAATAAGTCCTTCCAACAAGGCATTTAAGATCTCTTACATGTCCTTTGCCTTGAGCCAAGTGGCATTTAATGCTTTCTTTCTTCCCCCCTTTCAAGTCATTTCAACAAATTTGAATTTCAAATTTATGCATTTATTGGCACAATCCTCAAAACTTGCTCAACCTTCATCCTCTCACATGTTGACAAGTGGCATCATATCATTGGTTGAATCTTTGTCCCACATTGATCAAATTTGGACATCTCTTCAACTTATCAATCTATAAATAAAGAGCTTATATCCTTATTTCATCATCCACATTCCAAGCAAAGTTACCATGCTAAAATACTTAGCAATTCTCATCCATCATTTGAGTTCTTAGTTAGGCTTTTTTGCAGATTTGGCTTGGAGCTCTCACATTCATCATCAAAGTGGATCAACATTCCTCAACAATCATCAACTTGCATCTTAGGGATTGGGAAAGGGCCAATTTTCACATCAAATTGGCACCACTTCCCCCATGGGATTAAGAGTTTGCTTGCTTAATTAGGATTCAATCTTGTTTTTGTGATTTCATTGTATTTTTCATCATTTCCTTCCTAATTTGAGCTATGTTAATGAATCTCATGGGGAATCCATGTTTAGGCTTGCATTTCCTTGTTTAACTTGTTTAATCATGTTGTTTTGTAGGTACCTAGATTGAGGGTTCACATTTTGGCGCTAAAAGGAGGGCAGGAATTACAAATCTAACATGTTTCTTAAAAAAATTTGTCGTTTTAGTGCTCTTTACAGTTATTGTAGCGCTCTTTAATGTTCTTTTAGCGCCCGTGATCACTGTTATAGCACCCGTGATCACTGTTATAGTGCCCATGATCACTGTTATAGCACCCATGATCATTCTTTTAGCACCCATGATCATTCTTTTAGCGCCCATGATCATTCTTTTAGTGCCTATGATCACTGTTATAGCGCCCATGATCACTATTTTAGCGCCCATGAGTTAGTTTTAAAATGACCATATCTTGGTCATACGAAGGTCTTTTTTGATGTTTTTTTTTTTTGAAATAGGGTAGAATTTTGTAAGCTATTCAATGGTGCAGTTGTTTCTTAACTATTAATGAGTTAAAATTTTCAAATTTGCACCTAAAGTAAAAACACATGATAACTTGGCTAAGTTTTAAGGTGTTTTGGTAAATGATTCATCTAACTCCTATATCCTTTTGTTTTTGATCTCATCAAACGTTTTGATCACTTTTGTAGGTTGGGAATCAAAATCAAAAGAAAGAGGAGCATGGGGATGATATTTTTTCTAATCAAAGTGTTTTTTAACACTTAAGTGTTTGTTTAACAATTCTTCAAGAATTTGTCATCCTTTTCTTTCTTTAGGACACTAGCTTTCATTTGGATTTTAAAAGGATTCTTTTTGTTTATTTCTTGCAAAAGGATTAAAAAAAACCTTAGGATCAACAACTTACTAGATTTCGTTTATAGATTAAACAATTGAACAAATGTCTTTTCACTTGTGATTTGGTGCTCTAAAATGAACTCACACATTGCTTTGAGGGTTTAAAAAGAACAAGTGTAGCTTTGTTTGTTTGTGAGGGCTTACTTAGACTAAAGCCATTGGAAAAGGACGTATGCGCTTCTCTCGCACTTTATAGCGATCTTGAGAATCAAAAGGTCTTTTCCATGACTTTGGGTTAAGACAAAGCAATCACCTCCACACTTTGATTTGGGCTTAAAATTGAATAAACTATTGTGCGAGTGTGAGTGGGGGCATTTTCGCATACATTCTCTCTCTTTGTTGCTATCAAAGATTGATCGAGTTACGGATTTTGTTCCTCATTCGTTTTTGTTTATCCTAGAGGGCTTGCCTTGGGGAAAAAGTACTCACCCAAGGGAACGACTCAACCGGTAACACTCTAAAGCCAAGAGTATTTCTAGCCAGGATATAAATGTGGATATTGGAAGAAACACCAATATCATGCGGTTGACTCCGAAAAGATGAATCTGAAAGGGAACTCTTGCCACGTTGGGTCAACTACTACAAACAGAAAGTCCTTACTAAAACCCATGTGCTAGAATTTTCCAAAATCCTTTATCTATTTGTTGGTGCAAGAACAGTCGTTTTGAAGCCACCCCACTTTTACAGTCTTCTAGTAGAGATGGAAAGCACGCCATGGGAGTTTCATGGGTGTTGATGCTTGGCTGCCTTGTATAAGTGAGTGTCGTGGAGGGGAGCCAGTGGGGTCAAGCATCTAACCATTCGCTAGAGATAGGCATGGCTAGACTTGTCCAAGTGGGAATCCAACAAATATTGTCTTACACATCCATAGGATTGTACTTATTCTTGGGTTACAAAATGCATTGCTTGTTCGAAAACACCATGGAAACAAACACTTAACATCATCCAAATTTCAAACCCTTTTGAAGACAAATACAATTGACTCAATCCATATGTTATTGCTTTCCCTTGGGATTTACATCCTTAGAGGTTTCTAAGCATTGGATTATATCTCAATTTGTTTCCTTAAGTAAACAATAGGAAAACCCCTTGCCTTAAGTTCATTAAATTTCCACATAACATATCTTGTGGGGTTTGAAGAAATTAAGACATAGGACATCTTAGTTTGAGAACCTAATTGAAGAAAGTGTTTTTGGTAAAATAAAGACATTAAGCAGAGCTAAGCAAAATGAACTTTCATATGGATTGAAGACTTTAAAATCCCAAAGCACAAACCATTGATTGGAAATCCGAAATTGAATTGTTCAAATGAAATCATTTCTCGGTTACAAAGGTCTTTAGGAAGCATATGCATGCTCTTCAATACCTAGGTCTTGGCAAACAAAGTGTCCTTTTAGGTTCATCTTAGGATCAAAACATTATCAAGATCTTTCATCCATACATCAAAACAAAATCCACCTCATCATCACCTTTTGATAAATCTTGAAATAATCCTTGATACTAGGCTTTATGGAAAAATCCAAACCATCATCAAAATCATTGAGACAAAATCCTTGAGAACATTATCAAAAAACACCTTTGGCTAGGTATGTGTAAATGCATCCTTTTGCATATGCTTAGTCAAAGTTATCAAAATCATCTTGTCTAGCTTAGTGTATGTAGATGAATCCTTCTCCATATGCTTAGTCAAATAATCATCTTGTTTGAGTAGATGTGGGTAGATGCATCCTTCTCCTCACACATACTCAAATTATCATCCTTTGGACAAAGCTATCCCTTAGATCATCATCCAACATCTTAGGATCTTTTGTTCAAAAAATCCAAACTCAAATCAAAAGCATAATAAAAAATCAAGGACAAAATCTCAAAATCTCAAAATCTCAATCCAAAGTCCTAAAAGCCTAGTGTCTCACTCAAGATTTATCAAAAGCCAAAACATTCATATCATCCATCCCTAAAACATCATCATCATTATCATATCAGCACATCTTTGATCCTTAAAAGCATCCTAAAAACTCTCACTTTGGGACATAAAATAGAGATCAATCCAAAGAATTGAGAGATTCATCTCCCATATTCTTG
>VDFB02163871.1:0-36650 GCA_007258455.2 Sequoia sempervirens
CTAGGCATGGTCCTCTTTCACACCCAAACGTGTTGAATTGCTTCGAGCTACATTCAACCGACTGAATCCCTTAAGAGTCTGAAGTGTAAAATAGCTACAAACTTCAGCATGACGTTACTTAGACACCGTGATGGTTAGAAACTTCTCATCTAAGCCTATGAGATCATGTTATGCCCCTCTACAATAACCTCTCTCGATTTTTTCTTGGAAGGAAAATAAGAATGTCTAAGTCAAGAGCAAGTCTGCCCAATCTTGGCAAGGCACAAGCAAAGTATGTCATGCCCATGGTCAAGGAAAATGTCCAAGATGATGAAAATTCCGCTTGGGAAAGTAAAACTATGTCCAAACTACTATCAAGTCCGCCCAATATTGGCAAGGCACAAGAAAAGTATGCCATGCCCATGGTCAAGGAAAATGTCCAAGATGATGCAAAGTTCGCTTGGGAAAGAAAAACTATGTCCAAACTGCTATCAAGTCCGCCCAATCTTGGCAAGGAACAAGCAAAGTATGCCATGCCCATGGTCAAGGAAAATTTCCAAGATGATGCAAAGTCCGCTTGGGAAAGGAAAACTATGTCCAAACTACTATCAAGTCTGCCCTTGGCTTAAGTAATGCTTGTCCAAGACAAAGGTAAAGTCCACTCAACTCAAAGCATACATGGAAAAGACAACGTAAAGTTGGCCCAGCTCAAAGCATACATGGCAAAGACAACTTAAAGTCTACCCCAAGCTGAAAATAGGAGATGGAAAACATATCTTGTTGTAGGCTCTTAGCCATAGTAGCAAGAAAGTGAACTATTTGATAAAATGCTTTGGTAGACATGTATGAAAAATGTGGTAGCATAGACAAGGTAGTAAACTATTTGAAAAAATTCCTCAAAGAAATGTGGTCTCATGGTGATGGAATGCCATGAAAATCCAGGGAATTTGCTTGTCATGGCATTCCATCACCATGAGACCACATTTCTTTGAGGCATTTTTTCAAATAGTTCACTACCTTGTCTATGTTATTGCTTACTATTACGCTTTGATGGATTTTTTCCAAGCATCCATATAGCTTATTCGAAAGCACCTATTTTAGAATTTTAGCCATAGTAGCAAGGCAGTCAATTGATTCATAAAATTATTTGGTAGACATGTATGAAAAACGTGGTAGCATAAACAAGCCAATGAACTGTTTTGAAAAAAAATCCTCAAAGAAATGTGTTCTCTTGGTGATGGAATTCCATGACAAGCACATTGAGACCACATTTCTTTGAGGCATTTTTTTGAACAGTTCACTGCCTTGGTGCATGAGCACCAAGCCTCCTGATATGGTATTGAATGGTCATGGATGGAATTGTGGTTAAGATAGGAGAGTTTGAGTTTTTTTTGTTTCAATAAGGTCTACTTAGACCATTCTCATGTTTCCAAAATGATTTGGAGTTTTCATTTGATAATTTGGCCATAACTTGTAATCATGTTAAAAGTTGTCAAGATGGTCAAATTTTGTCAAGGTAAGTAGAATAGGAAGTCATTTAAGAGGGTCTAGGGGATTAGGAAATAATAAAGAGTCAGAAGGAGGAAAATGTCAAATTTGTAAGTTGCATAAATGCAACAAATTTGAAAACCAATGGCTACCTCCTTTGAAAATTTGTTACTTGGTAGTTATAGACATTGGGAGAAGTTAGATTTGAATGTAATCATTATAAAAGCCTCAAAAATGGCTCGTGTAGGGTTGTTGAAGGAAGTTTGAAGATTGTACACATTTTGTTTTCATGAAATACAACGTTCTCAACAACTTTTTTGGTAATTTTCTAAACTTTGAAGGCTTGGTATGGACCCGTAAAACCTTCCTTTTCTCTAAAAATTCTTATATGTTGTAGGTACGTGTGTTGGCTCTCTAATGCTTCATATTTGAGGTCTTAATCGTGCAAATTGAGGGAGAAATCTTAATTTTTCTGGGATTGCTCATTTACCCTGTTTTGGGGGTTTTGAAAGGGAACAAAATGGGTTTCTAAGCCTTCCACCCACTGTATAGTATTCTAACTCTATGGATAGGCTTAGATAGGTGAAACATGTATGCATCTTTGTTTGTGCAGAGAAGGCGTATTTCTTGATTTCAGTGAGTCCCTAGGTTGTTTCCATTAGAAAATGCATGAATTTAATGGGTATAGACCTGAATCTGATGATGGGGTGTTAGGACAAGTTATATTATGAAATTTTAAGCTTGTGGGGGTGAATTCAAGGGTGTTTAACCAAGTGGAAAGTTTGGGAAGGGCCTAGAAGTGTCTTTTTCAATAAACCCTCATCAAAAGTGCACAAAACAAGGGTTTTTAGGTGTGGTGTGGAGGTGGCCATACAAATGAAATATAATGGGGTATTTTGGGGTTTGATAACCTTCCAAATGCTATGCTAAAGTATCAGATTGTTTGCACAAGTTTAAGAGGGGGGCCTTTGTAAAATTGACCTATTTGGAGGCCTAAAATGGTGAGAAAGTCAGTTTTCTCAAATGTGTTCCAAAGGAGTCATATGGGGGGCTAAGATATGTTTTGTAACTCTGTAATGGGTATCTGAATCATCCTTTTTTTTGTCAATTTTTTTGGGAAGTTGTGGAGTTAAGTGCCTAAAAACGGGTTTGCACTGCTACTAGGTTTGCAAGGGTGAAAGTGGGAAATCCTACCTCTAATTGATTTCAAAATTTGGGAGTTGTTTGGATTGGTCCAATAGATCCTTTTAATCTTGTTAGATACCTCTTAAAGGAAAGTTGACACTTTGAGCGGGTTTGGGTCTCGTGTCTCTGCATCACTTGTCTATGCTATTACTTCTTATTATCCTTTGATAGATTTTTTCCAAGCATCCATAGCTTGTTTGCAAGCACCTATTTTAGGATTTTAGCCATAGCAACAAGGCAGTGAATTGTTTGATAAAATTCTTTGGTAAACATGTACGAAAAATGTGGTAGCATAGACAAGGCAATTAACTGTTTGAAAAAATGCCTCAAAGAAACATGGTCTCATGGTGATGGAATGACATGAAAATCCATAGCAATTTTTATTTCATGGCATTCCATCACCATGAGACCACATTTATTTCAAGCATTTATTTCAAGCAGTTCATTTCCTTGTCTATAGTATTGTTTGCTATTATGCTTTTGATAGATTTTTTCCAAGCATCCATAGCTTGTTCGAAAGCACTTGTTTTATGCTTTTAGCCATAGCAACAAGGAAATGAACTATTTGAAAAAATACTTAGCTAGACATGTATGAAAAATGTGGCAACATAGACAAGGCAGTGAACTATTTGATAAAATACATCAAAGAAATTTAGCCTCATAGAATGCCATGATAACAAAATGCAATTGGCAGCTGCTCCTACTTATTAGTTATGCAATGTGAAGTAATTGCATAACTGCTTAGGTTGACTTTGTAAAAACTATATTGTCATTGAAATTTTGTCATCTATCAACATCTAGTTATTAGTTATGCAATGTGAAGTAATGATTTGACTTTAAAAGATGTGCAATAAAATGTAATCAACGATATGAATATAAACTACAAAAAAATATTTTTTACAATTCATTAGTTAAAATATTTATTTTATTTTCTCTCTATATCTCTATATGTTATGGAAATACCTTTCAATTTCAAAATAAATAGATTTTATCTCTTGTTCTACAATTTTTTACGTTTTTTTTAAATATGATTTTTTCTCGACTTTTTAAAAAACTCTTATACTTTTAGTTTGTCAAAATTTTCCCCAAAATATTTTTGTTTGTAAGCATTGGAAGCACGAAGCATACACGTGAATACACACACTATACTTGAAGTATACATGTGAATAAGTGAAGCATACATGCGAATAAGTGAGGCACAAGTAATTGAAGCATTCCAAAGGATACAAACCACCAAGAATGAAGCTTATTTACACAATACACTTTAGATGGAGCTTATTGAGCAATTGATAGTTATTAATTAAGCATTATATGAAAACAAAATCCATGCCTACAACATTCAAGCATACGATTTACACAATACGCATGATAACATCATTCAAGAATGGTAGTAGCAAAATAATATTTTTTTAATCAAAAAGTCGTAAGGTATACAATGATATATATTGATAAAAGTATAAACAATATATCCAAAATGCCATACAGGCTTAGTACAAAGGAGCCATATTATGGACATAAAATGTCACGTAATATTACTTGTACAAAACATATGTTCCAAAATGCCACATAGGCATACAACAAACGACCCTAATATAGTCATTTCCTTCTAAGGGAAGGAAATAGATCCTGTCCTGCCTTCAAAATTTGGCTGGATGGAGTGATTGTTGGTTCTCTGGTCTTTCGAACATGCTCGCTAGTCCTCCTCTCTTCATTCTAGACCTTCAACTGATACAATAAAATGTAAAGATGTTAATACACAAAAATTGAATTGTGGAATGACATATAACAAAATATAATCACTTACCGCATATAGATAGTCATCATTCATATTTACATCATTACCACATCCACAATCTGGAGTGACAACCACCTGTAGCAACCATCAAAATAGAAATTAAGCTACGCAAAAGTATTGTGAATTTTTTTTATAATAGACCATAAAAGAGAAAATATAATGTCAAATCGACTAATCTGTTGCATACCTTTCTCAATGGATCAGAACTGGCTATTGTTGTAGCAACTCCATAGTCCATCATGCCACCAACATCACCAGGGTTGTGTGATGTCAACATCTGCAAATGGTAAATGAAAGATTAAATGGTAGGGTGAACTATTAAATGTTAATGGGATGGGATTAGGAAGGAATAAAGGAACAAAAAGTGAATTAGGAGAAGATAATGTCACACGATCAAGGAATACAGATGCAATGTTTGTGTTTCTCATCAAGTTTTTAGATTTGTATATGCAAAATTATGAAAACTAGCTAACATTGTTTTACAACACCATTATTGAATAAAGGCTACCTAAGTGTAAGGTCCTTGAGGAAATGAATTGCGAGGTGTGGAGGTCAAAGGTCCACTAGGAAACTGTTTGAAATACAAAGCATGTTATGAGACAAACATTCAAATATAAAATTCAATTGTTCAAATGCAATAATAATATCTTTAATACTAGTTGCATACCTGTGGACTCAACATCGAGAATGAATAAGGTTTTGTAGGAATGGAGAACGTCTCATGAACACTCAGACCCTAAAAATTCATCAAATCAAAATTCTACTAATTTACTTATTCTTAAATTTCAAAATATAATTTAATAAACAACATTAAATGAACTTGTTGAATTTTACCTGATTGTTAATGTCGAATGTATCATTCAGCAAATCATCTGTGAAATTCATTGCCTCTACAACTAATGTAGGTTGTGTAGCTGCATCCTGAGCACTCTGATAATCATATGTGCAAATTGCACCACAAGTGCCACAATGGTGGGGTGGAGCTCGGGATCTACACGTCTCCTCCACACCAGGCTCTACTAGAGGCCTCACACACTGTAAAATGGTCTGGGTTAGTGAGCCAACCGACTCCAACGTGCCCACCTCTACACTATCCTTAACAATGGAAGGAGCAGTGACATGCTCCACCATGGGTCTGGCCAAGGGTCTCAATGCCCTGTGGATTACATCATGCAACAGGTCTATCATGTGTGGAGCCCCCACCTCTACCCTGAAAGTCTAAGATGTCAAAATAATTTGGCATCTTATTGAGGATACACTCACAATAGAGTTTCCTCAAAAAATATTGTGGTACCTCATAGTTATTGCATGGAGGTTGGTCAAATACCATCCACCACTACTCCCAAAATTTATTTTTAATTAACTCATGGTGGCACCAATGGATGGGGAACCTCCTGCATGTATGAGACAAAGGTGCGTTGGTTTTCGGGTCTGTAAATAGGGCACACAAGTCGGCTTTTCTAATTTTTTGTTTTTAAACATCTACATATGACAAACCTCTAGCATAATATTGTCTCATCTCATGCCTCTTATTTGACCAAAAATTTATTTTCTCGCTCATTTCTCCTACATGAGATACAATTGACTTCAATGATTCAACAATCCCTCTCCTATAAGGGTGGGTTTCGGCATGCTCGGTTAATCTTCCAATTAATTGTTCAATGTCTCTTTTATTGTTTTCAATTTGATTTAGAATATTTTCTTGTGTTCTTTGAGGATGCCTATGAATTGATGGAGTGGTTTCAGGTTGTTCTTGAATAGGAGGCTCTTCCTAAGGGGTTGACTATGAATTCTCAAAATTTCAAGGTGGAGATTCATTCCCTGATAATTAGAACAAAATTTTATTATAAAAACCTATTTCAATCTGCATTCTAAATCAAATTCGAAATAAATTGAATAAAAATACATACCTCTTCGCAGTCTTTGACGTCTCTGACGTGTTGGCGGCATCCTCATGAAAGATAGCAAGCTAACGATGCAAATAATGGATGATATTTGGCGAGCGCGAGTTGCAGACCTCCAATCCTCCAAGCCAAGCCACAGGTTGAGGAGAGATGAGGGTTTGAAATGCATTTTTTGCTTTTTATTTTGCTTTTCAATTTGGCGTGCACCAAATGGCCAATTTCGGCCTTTTTTTGCGAATTTTTACAATTTGACACCTAAATTGTGTCACAAATTGGCACTTACCTAGGAGGGAGTTCAATATGATACTCCTTTCACTAATTCTAAGGGTATATTTATGGTTTTTAATTAATATAGATATGATCCAAAGTCACTAATTAACAAGTTTAAGGTGTGGAATGAATTGTAGTAAATATATACCATTGGTGATCATTTATATTTTTGGGGAAAGGATTTCAATATGGTTTTATCATCAAATGATAAATTTGGTGGTTGTATGGCCCAAGTGTCTAAAATCTTCCAAGGATTTTATTACTTTTATGCAAGAGAGTAACTTTGTTTTATTTAAATCTTACTAAGAGATTCTATTCTTAAATAATATGAGAAAAATATTATGTTATATAGCTAAAAGGATGGATAGTTTCTTGGTGTCATATTATTGGTCATTCAAATAATGGGACTCCTCTTCTCATATTCTTCTAGTGGCAATTTCAAATCATTATCCTATTTGACTCGAGTTGGAGGTTATTGGTTGTACTATGGGGGACTTTTTTATGTTTCAATTCATGTAATTAGAATATCTAGGTTTTCATTATATGATAGAAGAGTTGTTTGGTAAAAATAGTGTCTCTCATATCTTGGCTATGTTTTCTCTCCATCAAAATTTAAAAAAGTTGATGTTTTTCTAGAATATGAAATCTAGAGATATTTAGTAATATATTTGCGGAAAAGAAAGAAATTAATGAATCCTAAGAATAAAATACTTTTAAATTTTTTTGTATATGTTAAATATAGATGAGCTCTTAGAGTAGCATCTAAAGTTTCACAATCATAGAAATGGCTTCTTGACTCAACAACTTTCCACCATATGACCTATTTGGGCCAGGGCCATATCAATTTATTTCATTGTATCCTATAAAGACTATTGAAATAAAAACAACTTGAATAAAACTTCTTTGTGTGTTTGTGGGAAAGGTACCATTCAAATAGGGAATACATACTTCACTAATGTTCCTTTTGTCTCAGAATTGAATAGAAACCTCCTCTATATTCATCAAATTAAAAACAATAGGATTGGGAAAATAGTTGAGCTTCAACCAATTCAATACTCATTCGAGACTTTTTGAGAAGAGCAATTGTAACTATTTGAAAAAATGATAGTTATTCTTGTTTGTATACATTCGTAGACTTTATTTCTGATGAATATTCTTTTATGGTACACTCACCTGCATCGAATGTAGAAATTTCATTACTTGTTGCTACAAATTTTAGAGGCAGTTTGTAGAAAGCTTCCAAAGATTATCCACATCAATATAATGGTGACACTATTGAGGATATATGTAGTCACCTTTGATGTATCATGCTTTGTGCCATGTCTAGTTTAATTTTTTGTTATCATCTCATTTGTGGAGGGCAGTTTTGATTTCCACAAGATTTTATGTACCTTTCTCTACTTTATGTGAGATTTTGATTGTACATGGGTACCTAACATGGCTAGTAGCCAGGATCCATCATCATCTAACATACATTACTTATAAGAATTAGGAAATCATAGAGACAAAAAACAAGCACAAGTGAACAATGTCAAATATGTATTAAGTCAAATAAAAATACAATGATGAGGAAGCCTTGCATATATAGGCAGGGAAGAGAAAATCCACCTATCATGTGCATTGAAAAGTGTCCCATAATGTGGCACAAATGAGTAGACAAGTGTCCTATAGGTGTCAACCTTTGGATCACTTGGAATGTGCAAACCAACAACCTATTTGACTAAGTCATCAACCTTGGTGACAAGTGTTGAATGACTACAAATGACCTTTGAGGTGAGATGGAAAGTCTTCCAACCTCAAAAGGTAATCACATGAGCTTTACCAAATAACTTGGTAACCTCTCTAGAGGCCTAGAGGTTGCACATTCAATTAGACAAGATATTGTCTAACCTCATCAACCTAAGTAGACTTAAGCTATAGTGAATAGATAAATTATTCACTCTAACACCCCCCTTAAATGATACTTGGGGAGATCACAAAAGTTCAATAGATAGAAATGGGTCTTGGCTATGGGACTTGGTGAGGTACCCATGTACAATGTGCAATCTCTCATTTAAACGAGGAAAGATAGAAAACCTAGTGGGAAAAACTATCATCCAAAGGAGAGTAAGAAGGATAAGACCTCCTGAAAATATGTCCCATGATGATAGGAACATGATGATGAACTCCTGAAGCATGTAGAAGTTGTAAACTCTGTCGAAGATGAACTAGTGTTTGTTGGAATCAACCATGAATACAAAAAGACCATCAAAATTTGTGAAGTTGGAAATAAAAATAGTACTATGATTAGGAGTACTAGAATCTCACAAAATATGAACCATTGAAATAATCCCCCATATGAGAGATCAAGGTTGAAGATTCATCCACTGCTCCATTGAAAGAAACGTTAGTACAATACTGTCATAATCCCCCTTAATTCTAAGAGATATAAGTAGACCAACTGAAATTGGGCATAAAAGTGTGCATGGAATTTAGAACCAGAATTAGATCCAAAAGATGTACAAGAAACTAAAAAAGGGTGTGCATCAAGGCACACACACATGAGACGAGAATCATGAGGATCCATTATTGTGATGGAAAATCAAGGCAACACACACCATGTGGCGAGAATCACGAGGATCTATTATTGTGGTGGATAATTAAGGCTCTACACAACCCCCCATTACACTTTATAATTTAGTGTAAGTACAAAATTCTCAAATTCCCTCCCTAAGGAACACACATTCAGTTTTTGTGGCACTTTATGTGAATGCATTTACAAAACAAAATTGCTATTATGATTTCTTACAAGTTTATATCATTTATGTCATGAGGTAGATAATGAAGACATAGATTAAGTATGTCTTTCAAACCTCAAGAAAATGACAAAAACCAAAAAAAATGGCCTTCCCTTCCATTTGCAAGTCATCACAAAATGAAAAAAAGTCCCATTTTTCTAATGTTTGGCAAAATAAATAACTCCCAAGCCTCAAAACCATTAAATGACAACTAGTTGCTAGTAATTACTAGGTAGCAAGATTTTAACTAATACAATTATCAATAACAAATTTTGTTAATGAAATTGTCTAGCTGTTAGAAAGCAATTAATATACTTCTACGGAGAAGTAGCTATAGTCAAATAAAATTTGGCTAATATAGGAGTTAGGAATTTGTTTGTGCTAACAAATTTCATTAAAAACTAATCAACAAATGTCAAAATAAATAGCAGATAACTAAGAAATGCTAAATATAGGAGAATGGGGTGCCTATGTTGGAGATGTGTCCACCATGAAGTGAAAGCTGCAACAATATAGGACACTGCCTATTGAGAATGTTGACCTTGAGCAAGAAGCCGATGAGAATTAGTGTCGCCAAAGGAGGTGTTGAAGAGACGCCGCAACTTGTGCCTCTTGCACAGCAGAGATCAAACACAACAGAGAGATTACGACGCCCCCCACACATAGATTAAAATACCCACAACATAGATTCAAATGCCCATAAATTCCCAAGTAAATTACATTAGCATAAATTGTTAACCAATAAGGTTTAAATGCTATATATTCAAATACAAATAAATATTTGAATTAAATGCTTAACAATAATGTAGCAATAGCATAACAAAGTACTAAATCATCACGCCAAGTGTTGAGGTCGATGACTGATTCAAAGGAAGTGGAGGCGTGTGGGAGTCATGGATGAGCAGAGAGACGATGGACCAAGTCAATGGGCAAATGAGCAGGTCATCTGCAATCATAAGCCTGAGTCAAATTGAATGGAAACACCCAAATTTGACACCTCTAGATTGTCGAGCAGCGTCCAAATCTGAGGGCGCGGGCTAGATCGATGGTCTTCACGCTAAACCACGCCAAACCAACGTGTGATGGCTGACTTCACACCATAATACCCCTCCCTGTGCCTGAAACTTGTGTCGTCCTAACCAATGTAGTGTTAAACATTGTAGCTCGGACAAGTGTTCTAGTCTTAAAAGGTGTCACTAAGGCTGGGAACACAGAGGAATGCAGAAGGTCAATCGTTTTCTTTTGGAAGATTGTGGAAGTCCTCTAGTTAGTCTTAACCACCGATTGGGTCTCTTCAACTTCCATTCGTGGCCATTCACTTCTGAATGAGAGATTATAAAAGGGAGTCGAGGATTCTAGTTTTCTTCTTCTTTTCTGATCCAGAACGATTGAGTCTTCAGGGGATGACACCAGAAAAGTTTTACAGCAGTAATTGAGAAGTAAAGCTTCCAGCTTCTGAGTTCCAGATGGAGGTTCGAATAGTGGCAGATGAAGAGTGTCTGAATTGCCAGTATTAAGCAAACTATTGTAATCGTTCTCAATTGCAGATTTGATAATAAAGTTATCAAACTGGTTTTCCCCAGATTGGGGTTTTTCCAGGGACGTTTGTCCAAAATCGATTTGTGTTGTGTTATCTGTGTTTTTCAATTTCTTTTATACTCCGCTGCAAATTAAGATTGGTGAATGGTGCTATTTTGTTTTTATTCATTCTTTCCAGCTAAGAGTTTAATTTGCTGTACATAAGCAATAGGAATAACTAATTGGTTAACGGCACCTTCAGGGTAGTAGAAAATTCACATGTAGCCTGTGTTTGAGGAAAAACCATGGCCAAATTAATGGGAATGGGCGCGACCTGAGGTTTCTTCATGCCTCCTCACGCGATGGGATGGGTGAGCGGCCTACAAAAGACTGAGTGCTTGAGGGTTGCATCCAAACCACTCGGCATTTGAGGAGCTTTGTTCTTCGCGCCTCTTCTGAGATGGCCCAGCAACATGTCTGCCACATCCAAACACCTCAGAGCAGCCTTCGCAATGTCCAAGCCTGAGGGTACGGGCTAGAGGAGCACTAGCTGGCTGAGGGGAACGATGGCGCACGGGCTGACCAAAGTAAGCATCCACGTCAATGCCTTCTCAAATCTTCGCCCACTAAACTCTCCTCACGCCTGCACAAAAACATGTGGCCTCCAAACTACGGTGAGAAAAATCAAACCACGAGTAAAATATGGAGGGAGACCGCCCCAAATTCACCCCAAACTCGTCAATGACTTCGTCAGGCCTCTGAAATGAGAAGAGCCTACGTAATGGCTGAAGACAACTGCTTTGGTCAGGCCACGAGCGCAAGAAACTTATGCACAGGCAAGCCCTTGTCAACTCCTTGATCTTCCTGCAGATTATTAGCAGCAAGATAGGACTGAAACAAACGAAATACAATAAATTAGTTCACCTTCAGGCTTTAAACTACCTCCCCCTAAAGCTCTGATATCATATAAAAATTTGGAAATCATGGAGATAAAGCGAACAATGTCAAATATGTATTAAGTCGACCCAAAATACAATGATGAGGAAGCCTTGCATATATAGGAAAGGAAGAGGCAATCCACCTATAATGTGGATTGACAAGTATCTCATGATGTAGCACAAATAATTAGACAAGTGTCTTATAGGTTTCAACCTTTGGATCACTTGGAATGTGCAAACCAACAACCTATCTGACCAAGTCATCAACCTTGGTCACAAGTGTTGAATGACTCCAAATGACCTTTGAGGTGAGATGGAAAGTCTTCCAAGCTCAAAAGGTATGCACATGAGATTTACCAAATAACTTGGTAACCTCTAGAGACCTAAAGGTTGCATATTCAATTAGACAAGATGTTGTCTAACCTTATCAACTTAAGTACACTTAAGCTATCATGAATAGATAAATTATTCACTCTAACATTACTCCCTAAGTTGCACTTAAGGGGGGGTGTTAGTGTAAATAAGGTCTTTATACAAATCTAGTTAGTTGTTATCACTTGCTAGGGTGACCTATTCAAATAAGTTTACTTAGAATCTATTTAGATTTTTTTTCACCTCATGTGGTTGAGACATGTGTCTTCACTTTGTGAGACATCTCTACATATTTCCCACTCATTAAAACACTTGCAAAGTGAGTTAACAAGTGTTCCATAATTGGAGGGGTAGTCAGTCATTGTGTTCAACTTGTCTACCTTTACCAACTTGCCTATATATGTAATGATACATTGTATATTTTACACATCTCTTGATAATATCATTTGGTTTACTTTGTGTACATGTAATTTGTGGAAGTTCATCTTGGATTTTTATTTATGATCTTGAAAATCATAACATGTATGTTTACATATTTTTCACACACGATAAAGTGGCGGTAAAATAAAGAGAAAAAAACTACATACCCTAAAAAAATTCCACTATAATTTTATGTCACTTTGGTTTGATGTTTTAGATTCATGATTCTAGTGCATGATTATTTATTATGGTGTACTCATGAATCAAAGACATATTACACCACACAAACATGCAACATTGTCAAGTTTAGAACCCATTTGATCTAGTTCCTAATAGTTTATTCACCTTGAAAAAATCACAATTTTGCTACTATCTTCTATTTTCAAAATTTAAATTCCAAGATTTCAAGGTTGACATCCCTAGGATCTAATCTTTACCATCTTCATGAAAATTTAAAATTCACACACATAGTGTTGTGTATTTAAAGACATAGCCCTAGATCATTTACATAATCATTACATATTATTGAATAGGATTGAAAATAATAATTTCTTATACTTTCATGGATACATTAGATGCATTAATCATCAATTATCATATATGAACAAAATCTCTAACTTCTCAATATCAATGACATCTATTGTGTAAATGGACATTCAAAATATATGTCTAATACATTCACACATTAGATTGCATCAGCAACAAAAAAAATCAGGAATCAACTCAGTGTGATCCACACATCAACTCAACTCTTAAAATATTTTAAACAAATTAAATTATATTTAATTTATTACACTTTAAATATAGATTAGTTGAAATAAGTGAAAATCAAAAGTAAGTGGCTTCTATATTAAACTATGTGTGCAATTTTTTCTTCATTCAGATGAAGAAACAATTGCACACACAATTTAATCTAGATGTTGCATAATCTATATTTATGGATTATGAAAATTTCAAAATTATTTAAAATACCTCATTTATATAATCATAGACCTCAATAAATGTACAATATAGACATGTTTCAATCATTCAAATGTTTTTTCTATATAATAGAAAAATAATTGACACATTGGATTAGAAACCTAAATTTATGAACACCAAATATTAATCGTACTCTTTTATGGAAAAGCAAAAACAAATAGTACAAATGATTCATAATTTAATACCATCAGATAACTCCTTTTCTTAGTAGAAACTCTTCTAAGATATCATATATTTTAACCATTCAACTTGAAAGGTGTACACGCACAAGATTTTCATAACTCTGTGGAAAACAAGTGCCCCACATGGAGACAAAAAATTAGGGTTTTAAAATACATGCCCATCTCCTCGTCTAAGAGTTCCGGTCCATTCTATGCTCATTCTGAACACGCCAGCATATAATATTTTTTCTGGTTAGATCTTCTTCTGTCTCTTACTATGCCGTCCATAGCAAATTCTCTAAGTCGAACACCAATATACTATTCCAAACGGTTTGCGAATGTCCCGTTCGTTGGTTTCAAACAAGTTTTCATCACAATCTTCGTCATCTTGGGTTTTATCATCGCACATCCTCACCATCTACGGGAAAAAGAAATTCCCTTGTTAGCCGGCTTTGGACAAAGTAGATGGGCTCGAATATATTACAGTCCAATTGTTTACAGTGGATTCACTTTCAAAAAAAAAATTCGTTCTTTTCTATTTAATGATAGATTATAGAGTGTGATTCCAAATGTTGATTAAAAAATTGTGTTACAATTTTTTTTAAACTGGAGGAATTGGGTAGTCCCTTTATAAATTGTAGTGTGTCTGATAAACTTTTTTCATGTGACCAGTGATGCTGACACGACACCATCCAGTACTAAGGAGACTGAGGTGAAACTCTAACACCATCTAATCTATAGATAAGAGTGAATATGATATTGAAGTGTGATCTGAAATATTGATAAAAAAACTCTAACACAATCTAATCTACAAACAAAAGAAAATATGATGTTGCTACAGCTTTCCAGCATGGTGCCTTTGCTTGATTGTTCAGTACGTGCAGTGGCAAGCGTAGTGGTGGGGATGATCATCTTCATGTGGATTATATTCATAGATTTCAAGACAAAGAAATGGGTTGTGCCACCAGGGCCTCGTCCATTGCCTATAGTGGGAAATCTATTCCAGTTAGGAAAACTCCCACATCATTCTCTTGCAAATCTTGCCAAAAAATATGGGCCCATTATGTACCTGCGCTTGGGCTTCTTCCCAACTGTAGTGGTGTCGTCTCCTGCCATGGCCAAAGAGTTTCTCAAAACTCACGATTTGGTATTTGCCAACAGACCCAAATCCTCGTCTGCAAAGTACATGGGCTACAATGCTGGCGACATATTTTTTTCCAATTATGGAGAGCAGTGGAGGCAAATGAGAAAGCTGTGTACTCTCGAGTTATTCACTGCGAAAAGAATGGAGTCATACAGAAGCGTGAGAGAAGAAGAGGTGGCCGCCATGATCGGATCAATAGCCATGGAAAGTGGAGTGGATGTGAGGCAAAGGCTCACCGTGCTTAAGCAACATATTATCTGTAGAATAATGGCGGGCAGAAGGTTTTCTGAAGATGAAATGGGCGGAGGGCAGACTTTTAAGGAAATGGTGAAAGAGAGATTTGAATTGGGTGGCGCCTTTTGCATTGGGGACTTCGTTCCTTTCCTCGATTGTTTAGATCTCGGAGGTTATCACCGTCGCATGAAGCGAAATCACGTCGTGTTTGATGATTTTGCAGTCAAAGTAATCGACGAACATATTCTTCGTAGAACAACGAATAATGTCGACAGCCCTGAGCGTGTGAAAGACTTGGTCGACGTGCTTCTCGACATGGCGGAGGTCGACCCCACAATCACGATGCTCTACATTAAATCAATAATGCTGGTAAGTCATTTGTTTTTTTATCTATTGTTTGTGGGTTCGATTGTGTTAGAGATTTTTTTGGATAGATTACAGTGTGTGATTCAAAATGTTGATGCAAAAAAAACCTCTAACACAATTAAATCTCTAACACAACAAATAGCATTATAGATTGTTGAAACCTGATATCATTTAAGTTGAGGATTCTAGATCTAAACAATTTGAGTTAGTATGTAACTCATAAATAGAAAGTTGAGGTTTTTATCTACTGTTTCTAGGTTTGATTTTGTTAAATATTTTTGTGCATCAATGTTTTGTATTACACATTGTGATCCATCATCTGGATAATAGAGAGCAGAAGGAGAAAAATGGATAGATCACAGACTGTAATCCAAAGCATTGATATGAAAAAATCACTAGCACAATCAAATCTAAAAATAGTAGATAACATCATTATGGATTGTAGAAATTTGATATCATAAGTTGAAGCTTCAATATAGAAAATACAATTTTAATTGGTATGCCCAAAAAACCCTAAAGATTATTGTATAAGTTAATTGCTAAATGATTTTTGGATTCGATTGTGTGCAATTTTTCACATAAAAAATCGCACACAATCGAATCCATAAATCACTTAACAATTAACATTATGGATTGTAGAAATTTGATATCATTTATTGTGTAAGTTTCAAAAATCTTTTTAGATCTATTATTTCTTATTCTTAAGATGGATCATCAAGAATAATTAAAAATGTTGCTATTTTTAGAAATACATTAATTCAAACTATGTAGATATTAAGAATATAATTTTGCAGGATATGATCATTGCTTCTATGGAAACATCAGCCACAACAATAGAATGGGCCATGAGTGAGTTGTTGAGGAATCCTACTATACTCACTCGAGCACAACAAGAAATTGAAGATGTAGTAGGTAAACATCGGCTCTTAAATGAGTGTGATGTGGCAAGCTTAGAATATTTGAGATGCATTGTGAAAGAAACTTTCAGATTATATCCAGCACGACCATTGTTGGCTCCTCATGAATCTAGTGAAGCCTGCAATGTGGGAGGATACAACATTCCAAAGGGAACAAGGCTCGTCATAAATGTATGGGCAATAGGAAGGGATGAGACTGTTTGGAAAGATGCTCAAATATTCAAGCCTGAGAGATTCATTGGCAAAAATATTGATGTGAGGGGTCAACACTATGAATTGCTTCCTTTTGGATCAGGAAGAAGAGTGTGTCTAGGGATTTCCATGGGGCTTTCCATGGTAGAATTTGTGCTTGCTCAGCTGCTTCATTGCTTTGATTGGAGTGTTCCTGGTAAGCAATCTGAGTTGAATATGGATGAAGCTTTTGGATTGACTATGCCTCGCAAATTTCCTCTCTTTGCTCTTGCTAAATGGAGGTTGTCCACCCCTCCTTAATATAATGGATATGTCAAGGAGCCCTCTTCATTCAAATCTACAAAGCAATCGAAGATGTGTTTTCTCTGATCTTAAGTATTTAAAAAGTGTGGGCTTATATGATTGATAAGTAGTAGAGACACAATAAGCTTGTCTTTTTAATTAGTGGGTTGACTAGGCAGCCCAACTCATATTGCTTAATCCAACAATGTAAGCGTGTTCTCCCTATTCCATGAATAATATAGAAATTGTTTATGTTTTCAATGAGAACCTTTTTACAAAACAAAAATTTAATATTAAAATCAAAATCTAAAGTTATCATTACTATCTTTTAATTAGTTCAAACAAGAATTTGAATTATACTATAGTTTTAAAAGTAATTGTGTATATTTTTTAGAATGTTTGGTATCATATTTAATGATCTATTATCTCTTATGTTTTTTGCTTTAGAATCAATCATTGGGTGTGATTTAAAATAACTCATTTATAATGAGTGCAAGATCATGATATGTTAAGTGGTAGAAAGAAACAAAATAACACATGAAATTTGTAGTCAAAATTATAAAACTCTTTATAGGCTCATAGCTCAAATCTATTTGACTTCATATGTAAAAAAAAGAATATTTGTGTTTGAAAATGAATATTATTTTGTTTCCAAATTTTCCTCCAAATTGCTTTTGAATTGCATGGAAAATAATCAAATATCTATTCCTTCAAAATGGATTTTTTATTTCAAAATCTCTCCTTCAAAAAATTGTCCCAAGATTGTATGAGAACTAGGCTAGAGAATCCCAAACTTGTTTAATCCATATAAATTATAAGTTAGGGGGTCTTTATAGATTTTCCTTGAATTCCCTTGATACTCATAAACTTTTTTAATCTAAATTTGATAAAATGAGAAGAATATATTCAAGAAACACTTAGGATTATTAAAATATAATATATGTCTCATTATAGTTTTAATAGATAATAGTTATTAATTTTCTACATACATCATGTTAGAATTCTAAATAGATACAAACTTTTAAAATGTTCATAAATTTTAAACAATTTATCTGTTTTTCAAATCTAGAAAATAAATCATACTTTGGGCTTCATTGGTTGCATGTTTTAAAAAATTGAGTTTAATGGTCAAAAATTACTTTTTTAATTTAAAAAAATTATAGTTAAAAATTCATAACTAGTTATTTACTTATAAAAAATAACAAAAATATGTCACATCCACTTATGTGAACTTTACATATATCCAAATATATAAATATTTCATCCCCTTTATAATCTTCTTATTTAGAATTTTCTAAATATTTCATCTAAGGACTTCAACAAAAATGATGAAGAGGTAAGCAAAGAGAGGATCACTTTGTCTAAAACCTCTACCATAGGAGAAGAAGCCCATAGGAACACCATTAACAAGAACAAAACAACTAGGTGTGGTAACATAAGCATAAATCAGTTTGAGAAAATGCCCTTTAAACCCATTTTTTTGCAAAATAATCGAGAGGAAAGACCATTACACCCTACCATAAGCTTTTGAAATATCCAACTTGTGGACGATCCCTTGTATTTTTCTTGACTCCATTGAATGGATGATTTCATGAGTAGTGAGAACAACACCAAGAATATCCCTCCCCTTAACAAAACCTTTTTGGTTGTCAGCTATCATTTTATTTAAAATATTGTTCAGCCTGTTGACTATAAGCTTAGAGAGAATCTTATACCCTGTGTTAAATAAGCTTATAGGGTGGAAGTCCTACATAAAAAAATGTTTCCTTTTTTTCCGAATAAGGGCTATAAATGTAGAATCGGTATTTTTAGCAACCCACCTGATCTGAAGAAATCCTTGGCAACATTGAGGAGGTTAGGCAACACAAGGTCCCAAAAGTCTTGAAAAAGAAGATGGAAATCCATCTAGCCTAGGGGCTTTATAAGCTTTAAAGGAAAAAACATCATTCTTCACTTCTTGGAAAGAAACAAGTTTCAACAAGTTCTAGTGAGATCCCGATCAATGATAACCTCAAGGATGTTATCAAGAAGCTCTTCCAACCTAGAAGTTTGAGAGCAGTTGTAGTTCTAAAAATTAGAGAAGAAAAGAAACAACCTCATCTATCTCTTTATCCTCCACAACAATAGTGTCATCATCTTTCATTAAGCTCCTTATTATATTTCCTCCATGATGCTTCATAGTAGACAGATGGAAGAACTTTGTGTTTTTGTCTCCTTCGTTTAACCATTGCACCCCAGACTTTTGTTTCCAAAAAACCTCCTATTATTTATTTAATTTCATCCAATGTAATAAGATGTCTCTTTCCTCTTGGAAAATATTAACACCTTTATCATCTCCTTCCATTATATCTTGGATTTCTTTAAGACGTTCAAATTTGGTCCTTTTCCTATGAAAGGTATTGCCAAAGGAAATTTTGTTCCAGCCCTTGACCTTTTCTTTTATCCTCTTAATATTTTGAGTTAGGTAGTACATTGGAGTACTATTGCAAGGGGAATTCCACCATTATTATATTAAACTTCAAAACTTGGAGTGAAAGGTCCACATGATCTCATATGATCTCATATCTAAAAGGGAAGGGTCTTTTAAGAATAGAATCATCCCAATATAACAAAAGGGAATGTGATCAAAACCCGACCCAAGAAGGGTCGATAGGGAGAGCTTAGGCAAAAAATCCCAATTACTAGATATAAGAAACCAATCCAACTTAACTTGAATTAAGTGATCACCTTTTCTTCTATTTGACCAAGTAAAATAGCACCCCACTAGGTCAATATCAATTAAAGAAGTAGAGGAGATGAAATCAGCAAAGTGAAACATATATTATTACTGTAATCATCCAAACCCCCAAGTTTATCAGAAGGAAACAATGGGGAGTTAAAGTCTCCACCAAGCATCCAAAAATCATTCTATGCCCTTAGAAACATCAAAGCCAAAAAATCTCACAACCTAGCTCTAACATCACAAAAATTGGGTGAATAAACATTTATTAGTGTAGACACTTAAAAATATCCTGAATGGTATTACACACTTGAATTTGATCACTAACATTGTTTTGTCCTGAAATCCATCCTCTTTTCACTTGTTTAATTAAATAAGCTTAGTTATTTAATTAAATGCATCATTTTCATCTATTAATCTAATTGGTTTAATTAGGTTAATTCACCCCCTTTCACCTTCACCTCTCATCTTGATTAAATTGAATAAATAAAATTATTTAATTTTAACCCTAAGTCCTCTCAATTAATTAAATAATCCTATATTATTTAATTAAATGTCATTTTGAACCCCTTTTTATTAAATAAGTTATAGATATCCTATTATTCCTCATCTTGCACAATCAAAATTTAGTTTTAATTACTAACTTGCTAATTTCCTCACCCATCTACTTGCATAGGGAATATTCCAAAGTAATATTCTCCTATTTGGCTCCAAAAAGGGAATGATTATATTCAAACTTTGTAACAAACTTTCAAAGTTGTTACAAAGTGTGTTTGTTTGAATCATTCTCAACCCTTGATGCTTCCTTTGATCCATGTGAACTTTGATTCTCATCCATTAATGAGAATCCTTGATACATGTTTCACTCTTGATTCAATATTGACCATTGATTGATCATATTGATCTCATCATTGATTCTTCATTTGCTCTCCTATAAATACATCACTATTTGGAGAGGAATGGATCCATCTTTTGATAGAAAAGTTATGTTATTGAAATTCATACTCACTTGCATCCACATTTAGCATTTTTTAGTATTTTAGCTTAATCTTCACCCATATTAGCTTAAGCATCCATTAATGGCTTCCATTTTAGATTATCTTACTTCCATTTTAGCATAGTTTGCATCCATGTCTTGCATATTTGAACTTTGTTTCCATTTAGCATAGCTTGCATCCATATCCATCAAGAATTTTAGAATTTAGCACTCATTTTCATCATGTTAAACTAGTTTTGCATCCATGTTTTGTCCATATTTCATCAATTTTCATCAATAAAATTGATTGGAACAACTCATATTATCCAAGGGATTGGGAAAGGTTTTCCATTCCACATCAATGCAACACCACTCTCCCAATGCCAAGAGAAGATTTGAAGTCTTAGAATAGGTTTCTATTATCCTTTCATGTTGATTTCATGTTAGCTTAATGGCTTCTTAGTTTCTTTGATAATTTCAAATATTTCATTGGGATCATTGCTTAGGGGATTAAATATAGTTAAAATTCATTTAGATCTAGTGTGTTTAATTTGTACTATGATTATGGTCACATTTTTGCACTAGAAGAGGGTGATACTAATCGAATATGATGAATTTCTCTTTAGATTCTCGTGTTCTTGATTTTGCAAATACAACAATGCTTTTGAAGGCTATAGTGATGCCATTGTAAAGCGTCGCCATATAGCGAAGCCTTTGAAGGAATTACAATGATGCATATTAAATTTAGTGACACCTTTAAATACAGCAACACATTTATTTTTGTCTTTATCATAAATTTAAATATAGTGATGCCACTGATATAGCCAGACGCCTTTTTCGTCACTGTTTTGTTGTAAATTGACACCATCAAATTTCACCAGAGTGATGCCCCTAAATTATAGTGACACCTTTGTCAATTTCAGTGACGCCTTTGTGTTCAACGACACTTTTTACTTGTAAAGAAAACAGAGAGCTAATTTTCACATGTGCTTTAAATTTTTAACTTCATATGCTCTCTAACTTTCTACTAACACTTGGTTTTCTTTTGTGAGGCTAACTAGTTTTGGAGATTTGGAAAAAAAATAGGAAATTATTTACCCCAACTTGTTGGGGTCATAACTTTCTACTCGATGCTCGGAATTTGAATCCGTTTGTACCATTGGAAAGGTCTCCAAGAGTACTAATTCAATCCCTAAAAGCAATGCCTTTGGAAATTGACTTTTAAGAACTGGCGCAAGTTTCAACCCCAAATTTTTCTTTGAAGGCCTCTAAAAACGCGATTTACTAGAACATAGAAAAATTTAAAAAAATAGATTTTTTTTTATTTTTAGTTTTTCTTAGTTCTAGTTATTGCAAAAGTGTTTTGACACTTATGGGACAATTATAACGGGTATGTGTAGGATCATCATGGAAAAAATAGGCCCTTAAGTGGCAAAAAGTTCAAAAAAATTAGAGTTAGGCAACTTGACATAAAAATTTGAATAAGTTATCTGTATTATTTCAAAAATATGTAAGAATAAAATCTGTAGAAAATTGAATGTAGTTTCTAAGCTACTAGGTTTTTTAAATCTATTTGGTGAAAATTTGAAATTTCAATCACGGTGGTACTTAAATTTGGGGAAAAATAAGAAGTAGGTGTTTTCTTACCACCTAACCACAATAAAATGATAGCTTATTTTTTTTTATATAATATTTTTAGATATAAGAGTAGAGGACTCATGCCAGATGTGATGCATTTTTTGTAATTTTTTTTCCAACTAAAATAATTAATTATGAATTTTTTACGTACGCTTTTTAAAAACTATATAAAACTAAATGCCCTAACCACCTTAACTTGGTCAAAACTTCGCGGGAATTCAATTTTTAGCAATCCTATGTTATGCAAGAAGCATAGAGATGTGATGCATGTTTTCGATTCAAAATGTGATACTGTTTAAGAAAGCTATAGATGTTTTTCAATCAACCTATCAATCCGAGGGACTTTTTGTATTGAGAATTTGAATAGAAAATAAATATCATTATTTATTAAATTCAAATTAAAAAGCATAATTATATCGATGGAAACAGAATCTCCTTCAAAACCCTTTTCTTTTCATCAATTTGGCTAAAAATGATTTATTGACCACATACCCATCATATTGCCCTTTTGGCTATCACTTGATCCACGCGCATACCTAACCCATCATGATATTTTTCATGTTTTAGGACTACTAAATTTCCATTGGGTTTTAAAACTTACAATCTTAGGACAACTAGCTTTCAATTGGGCTTAAAATTCACAAATGCTTTAAGTCTTTTCAAAGTTGGTTAAAATTGAACCCATACAACCTCATTTTGTGATATCGGTTAAAATTGAATTAAAAAAACAAACACTTCCATTGGTGCTTAAAATTAAGTCATTTTCCAATATGGGTTAAAATGAATGAGTGTTTGGAGTTCTTGCTTTGTTTGTATACACTTGTAGTGTGTATCCACTCCCCTTGTACTTCATGTGATCTTGGGTGAAGAGAAACACTTCAGTACTCCTATACACACTTGTAGTAAGTATCCACTCCTTAAGCCGTTTGATCTTGGGTGAAGAGAAATGCTCAAGTATGCTTTCTTGCTTTGAGTCACCCATAGAGGATTTGTTATGGGATAAATCTTGCAATGGAGAACTCATCCAAGTGACTCTTGATCAAAGAACATTTGTCGACAGGATATATAATGGTTGCAAACTTGAAAAATAGTAGCTTCAATTTGTGGTGATAATATACTACACCTAATCCCACGCCAAAGTGGAGCGGGGAGGCGATTAAAAGAGCCTTAGAGAGTGGCTGACGGTGAATGTAGGTTTGATGTTCCTGGGTTGTTGTCATTAAGAACCCTTGTTTAGTGAAGTGGCCAACAAGTCCATTTTGAAGTATTTTAAAAGTAGTGCATTGGAATAACTTACCGTTCAAAGTTACCATGTTCGATTTTTGGTCAAGAGGCAATAAAGAAAATAGGGAAGGGACTCTTTTGCTTGGCATGTCAAGATGGTACATTTCCTTAACGTAGCCTATTTTTCCATTCCATCTTCATAGATTAATCATCTCTTAGTGGATGATGGTAAGCCTACCAAGAAATACGTACCCACTTGAGCTAGGATTTTTATTGCTTGTGACTTAGTTTGACACATTTTTTGGTTCCAAAACATCTTAAACACACATCAACAATTTTATCAAATTTCAAACCCTTTGGATTAAGTATGGATGCCTTTTGAAAAGTCCTAATATTGTTGCTTGTCCCTAAGGATTTTATCCTAAGAGGCTCCTAAATATTTGGACTTATATCTAAATCCACACTTTCCAAAGTTAACATAGGGAACTATGGCCTTGGTTTCTTTACTTTGTGGAATGAAGGTGGCTTAGACATAGAAATTTTACTTTGAACATTAATTAATACTTTCTTGATCATGTGGTAATGAAACAATCTCACTTAATCATATATTAAAGAACCAAAATGAACACACCACACATTGATCTTATGGTTGAGACACATTGACTCCCCAACCCCAAACAAATTGAGACAAGGAAAGTATTGCAAACATTGAGTCCCAAGTTATATTATCAAAATCATTGAGTTCTTAAGGTTTTATCACTTTATAGGTATATCATGTTTCTCACTATCTTGGTCTTGTAAAACAAAGGTCCCTTTTAGGTTAAAATTTTGGCTCAAACATTTCATCCACCTTCATCATATTTGACATTCCACTTCACCAACAACTTTAGAAACTTTTGGACACATCAACACTTTTGGACTTAGACATTTATCAAACCAATCCCCTAATGTAGCTACTTTGTGTGTGAAATGGATCCTTTTCCATACACTTAGTTGAGTTAGTTATCACATATTTTGACTAGTTTATCTTAAAGGTCACAAGTCTACCTTGAGATTTACAAGTTCATTAACACCTTTTATCCAAAATATCAAAACATCAAACCTATAGTCAAAAGTGTAGTCCAAACGTTTAGAAATTCCATCCCCCATATCATTGACCTGTTTCATTGTCCACTCACATCATTGGTCCAAAACAACTTAGAGGGTCCCTTTTACCAAAATTTGAGTCAAGTAGAGAGTTTCAACACTATAAATCTCAACACACTTCTCCCATAGTTGACCCACAATTTATGGTCACAACAAGATCACAACACAAGAGAATCATGGAACAAACCAAAGGTACATCTACCACAAGTGACACTATCCCATAATAATTTGATCCAGGGAGCCATTCTACCCCCTCACAACAACCACAAAATCCTTTAGGGTATGAGGTAGAAGATGTCACAAACAACCCACTTGAGCTCACTAAGGAAGAACTCCTTGAGTATAAACAAGATCATCAAACCTTAGAAAATGTGGCTCCAATTTTTCTCGCACAAACCTTGACACAAGGGTTAACCCAATCAATGAATCAACCAACTCCATCCCTTGTGCCAATTCAAACATTAAATCCTAGTCTTGCAACTAGGATTTCCACCGATCTTGGTCACACTCTCCCTTTAGGAGGCAACACACTTTTGGGTACCCAAGACACAACTTGGACACCAATATTTGGTGCCCCATCTCATTCTTCCATCATTGTTTCTAAGCATCCCCTCCATCCATACAAACCACTTACCTTCCATAACACCACGATGACCTCAACATTTCAAGTGCAACAATCTTCATCCATCACCACAAGTACCCAAAGTGTGCCCAATGTTACACAAGGTAATGTGAACCAAGTGCCTCAAATAGAAAAACAAGGGAAAGTTAACACCCTTACACAAAATCAACCCTTAACACAACAAGGGACATCTTCATCCAATCACCCAATTGGCTAATCAAACCCATTGGTTTCACAAAACACATCAACCCAATCTATAATCAACCCAAATCAAAGCAACACATTGATCACAAACCCCATCAAACACAACAAGGTAACCCTCAACACATCGGTCAAGGGGGCCAGGTTCTAATCAATTGACTCGAGGTCCTAATATGCCATTGACATCACAATACCAAATGGCATCATCATCATCTTTACCATTAGTCCCCCGCATCATGCAAAATTAGACAGGCCCCCAAACCTACATTCCTCCATCCTAAGCGATAATTTTACAAGGAATGATAACTCAAAACAACCCACAAACACTCACCACACAACAACCATCTCAAATCAACCCACATTCCACTCATACCATGATCACCCAAAATCCATCTCACATATCCCAACACCAAAACACTTCTACATTGCAAGCACAATAAGCTCAAGCTCAATATTTGCAACAACAACAAGCCTATTAGCAAGCCTTGCAACAACAACAAGCTCACACTCTATTTTTTCAACAAGCACAAGATTCCTACCAACAAGCATTGCAACAAAAACAATATCAACAACAAGCCTTAATTGTGCAACACCAACAACAATGAGCCCAACAACAAGTGTTGCTAGCACAACAATAAGCCCAACAACAAAAAATTCTTATGTAACAACAACAAGGTTTGTATTATAATTCCCAACAAAACATCATGAATCCAACAACACAAGGAGCATATATACCTCCACCCTTACCACCATCACCTTCACAATATCAAAATCCACCCTACACACCATATAACACCCCATCGTATCAAAATCCCACTTACAAGTTTCATCCACCATTTTATAGTATACCATATATGCTCCTCTACCAAATCCGCAAGGTGATGTGTCATCACAACTTAAACACAATAGATCCAATACATTCAAATGGGAAAAACCAAGAAACCACATATGCAACAGAACTTGTTTCCTTACCCCTTTTATAGTATCATAGCGATGGTACCTTTCCCACCTAGTTTTGAGGTTCCAAAGTTTGATAAATAGAAAGGATGGGGAAATCTGGTAGATCACATCAAAGAATTCTATGTAATGTGTATGGAGGTTGCCTATAATGATTCCTACTTGATGCACCTCTTCCCACATAGTTTGGTAGGCCCAACAATTGATTGGTTTTCACAGCTTCCTCTAAGGATTAAGAACTTTCAAGAAATAATCGATAGGTTCATAGACCATTTCTCCTTCAATATTGGCATGGATGTAATCTTAGAATAGTTGTCAACTCTCAAGAAAAACAAAGGAGAATCCTTTGCTAATTTCCTAAAAAGGTGGAGGAAAAGAGCTAGAAATAGCAAGTGGCCCATTCCTAAAGAGCAACAAGTGGGGATTATCATAGCAAATGTTGATCCAGAGCTATCCTTCCACTTAAAAATGCAATGTGTCACCACTTATGATGATCTTATCACTAGGGACCTCAACATTGAGAGAGCCCTAATCGCACAAGGGAGCACAAAAGTGTATAAAGACAACTTCCCATCCACTAGTTCTAATGACAAACCCTGATTTTGGGCCAAGAACAAAAATGTTACTAATGATGGTGTTGTTGATGAAAAGGTGGTCCTCATTTCCCCTAATCAAGCCAACACCCAACCCATGAACACACAACCATCCACACCACCACCAAACAATCAACCAACAATCCATGTTGCAAACACTAAACATGCACCACAAAGAACAAACAATGCTCCTAAATGAGAATTCACTCCTTTAGGGGAACCTATGGAGGATGCGTTGAAGAAATTGATACAATGTAACCTTATCACACTCCTAGATTTCTCAAACTATCAAGTGCCACAAATCAAACCTCCTAGCTATAGAGAAGATAATTTTTGTGAATTTCACCAATATAAAGGTCAAAATACACAAAGTTTTATTAGACTTAAGAATCTAATCCGCGATCTTATTGAACAAGGAGACATTGATGTTGATAAAAAAATATGGGAATGAAAATATGAAAATTTACACAAACCCTATACCTAATCATGGAAAAAAAAAAGATTTAGGAAAGGCATCAACTTCAAACAATGTAAACCATACCCATGATACCATAGTGGGACATATTTGTGTTATTCATTCATCACAACATAAGGAATTAGACATGTATCAAGATACTATTTTAAAACAAAGTCCAAACCCATCAACAATGTCTAGCAATATTTCATACCGTAACATTGGCATCAAGTATGTATCCAATTACAATATCTCTCGCACATATGACTTCATGATTGGGCATGTTGAGGAAGTTCCAAAAAAGAAATAAATGTCCCTTATTGCACCCATACCCACAAACTATTGTGAAGAGTCTTTTATTGATGATATATCATCCACCCAAGGATCCTGTCAAGAAGAGGCCTTGAGGATAACAAAATTTACTTCAAATCAAGTTAGGATCAAGAATCCCTATCCCTAGCATTTCACCAAGAGGTGAGGGGCATCTTCCAAACCATTTTAAACTCCAAAGATGTCCCCGATATCACCCCTAAGATGTTTCTTTTCGATAGACATATAAACATTCTTCATCCAAAACAAGAGTTTCCCACTCTTGATATTCCCACACAAGAGCAAGTAGTAGTTGAGATTCTTGATTCTTATAGTGATTGTGCATCATCGACATCTTTTGAATCAAAACCAACATCTTTTGAAGAAGTATCAATAGATAATGATGTCTTAGAATTAGAGCAAACAGTTCATATTCTTGAACATCAAGAACCCATAAAAAGATCATGTGTTCATGACAAGTCATATTTAGTGGCTATGGATCAGAGGATACATTATTAAGACAAAAGGTTAGGTATTGTTAATACCTTCACAATGTTGGGGGAAACCTTTTCTAATACAAACATCAACATATGGAGCACAAAGGATCCTTATTATGAAAATATTGTCAACACTACAATTAGTATCATGAATCATCATCCACCCATCATCTCATACACAAATTGGGACCAACATAAAAAGAAATATCCCTATCAAAGCAAGGAGAAGATCATCAAAGAAAATAAACCAGTAAAGCAATAAGGACAAAGCAAATATAAATGGATACCAAAGAATGCGAAATAAAATCATCCCAATGATACTCCATCAGTCAAAGAAACTATGGGGAAAAGTACAAAAGGGAAATGTATCCGTCAAAATCATCCTCAAATATAAAAACAGGCTTCTCAAGCAAGGAATAAAGTATATCTAGTGGTTGGTCCTAATTCCACAAGAACCTCTATTCCCACCCATCATTGCTCATCTTCCCAAGTTTTGAGAATCAAAGGTTCCAAACCATCGACCAATCCATATCATATTCCTTCATGCATGAAACCATACACTCCATTCATGATATCCAATTCTCGCATTGACCATGTTTTGGCAGCTACTCTTCATCATAAGGATTTCTAAGGCACTCTATCGCAATGTGCACACATAGACAAGGTTAATTCCGGTATCATCAAGATAGATCCGAGTTCTCAAAATTTGCATTCAAGTGCTCATGTCTTAGCAAAGCAACTTATTCAAGAAGGATATCGTTGGCATGTTATGATAGGGGCCTCTACATTAGGACCACCAGGTGGTTCAACATGAGGGTAAAATTTTCATTAAATCATAAAAAAAATTAAATCAAACAAAAAATCTATAAAATAGTAAAAATAAAAATCGTCCTCCAATGAAAACCACTTCGATGGTGCTTTGGGCATGAACTATGATGGAAACCTGGAAAATAGGCGTCATGAGTAGAATCAAGCGTCTATATGATCCTTCTAAGACATAAGCATCTCATCCTTGTCATGATAAATCCAATGTTCCCTCCATCCATCCAATCTATATTTATCCAAATATTCCAATTTATCTTGATCTTGAAAAGATTCGGCGTATACTTCAACTCTACTCATGGAAAAATCTTGACAAGATCTTTACCATTTTATCTCATGAAGTCCCATATTCCATATCTAGCATGATAAAAATCTGTTGAAATCTTTGCATGTACATTACCTATAGATTGGTTTGTTCATTTATCTATGAAGCATTGCTAGACACTAGGGGCAGGTTCGTGCACTCTTGTTTTCAAATAACTCTTGATCCATGTCTTATATTTCATAATGTGAAATTGAAATTGTGATCTAGGTATTGTTTATTTCAAAATTCTCTCAAAAATCCCAAAAACATTCATAAAACCTCATCAAAATCCAAAAAAACTTGTAAAATAAAAAAAATCCAAATTTTTTCAAAATTGTAGATAGCCAAACATCCAAAAACATTAAAAAATTTTAAAGTCAAAATCCAAAACACATCAAAATCCCAAAACAAGTCAATAGGTTAGAAAATAAAAATCAAAAGCAATACCTTATTGAACTATGTCGTCTCTAAGCTTGAATGTAGGCAAGGCCATCATTGATGTGCCCCTGAGACACCCTAGGTCAGTCCTTTAGGAGTTCATCATAATAAACTAACAATCCATCAAGTGTTCATATCACATCAATAAGCAGGCCTATGTCAATCAAACTACGTGGTGTTTGTTTGTATAACATAGGCAAGGATCATCTTTGATAAGCCCTTGAGGCCCCTATGATAGTCTTTTAGGTTAGCCTCTTGGTCAAAATTTAGAAAACCCTAAAACATTTGAAAATTGAAAACACAAAAACATTTGAAAACTTAGAAAACACCAAAACATAAATGAAAACTTAGTAAACCTTAAACAACCTCAAATAATTGAAAAACCAAAACAGTCACACAAACATTCACAAGGACCAAAAATAGTCTCAAACATTTTCAAAACATCAAAAACATTGAAATATTCCAAAAACTCCAAAACCACCCATCCCATTTTGCTTTCACTCGCAATAAACCTCCATCCATAATAAATTGATCATCATCGTCAACCTTTAGTAACACAAATAGAAAACAAGTACAACTATTAGCAAAAGTAGAACCTTTAAACACAACACAAAAATCAAACCCTTGATCGTTATCAAACATGTCGATCAAACTTTATATCAATGACCTTTCAAACAACCTATCAACCTGCCAACATCTGATAACATGTCCTAGGATGCATCCTTCCTACAATGGACATCAACATCAAAAATCACCTTAGCTATGTTGCATTGGCAAGAGATATAGATAACATTGACTATTTGTTGATTGATCTTATCTTGTGATTTATCTTATTGACCCATTTTGAGGACCTCTCGATGATGTCTTAATGATTTAGCTAGACAAAGGAATGGGGCATCAATCATTATCCTTTGTTTGTTGTGCTTGTGGGTATTCTTGTAAAATAATCTTAGTGCATACTTGCTTTGTTGTGTGTAGGGAGGTCGTTCGAAGTAGCTTGTTGACTATTACATATGCTTTCATTCGAGATATTATAAACTTCTAAACTACATTCTGACAAGGTTTTTGTATGTCAAGGTGTGAACAAGGACTATCCTATATGTTTGCAGAGTCAAATACCATCACACTAGATACAACGCCATCCTAGTTATCAATACCATGATGCATCGTGTCTATGTGTTATATCAAAATTAAGGAATGATAGAGAGTCCCAATCCCAAAAATGAGCAACTCATCCATCACATCACCATAATATAATAAATTCTTGAAAAATCATGGACTTGTTGGACTTCTGAATCAATCTCAAAATCAATGGTTAATCCATCCATTGTATTCTTCTTATTCTTCTATATTTACTAACAGTTCTATCCAAACGTCGAATATATGTGATATATCAAAATATACATGAGGCTACCCATGGCTAATGACTATCTATACATCAAACATTTGAGCTTTCTAAGAAGTATAATTTGTCCTCTCTGAGTTGACCTAATGTTTTATATTTTTCAAGAGATCAACCGAGAATTCAAAATTTATGCCTGATCTCTCAAGGGGGCAAGGTGCCAGCTTAATTCCTTCCGTTGGGGCAATAGTGGGCCATCTAAAATTCAATAATTTTTAAATTTTTGATCTGAGCAACAGTTCAAATCTAAAAAGCATCAATCTTTGAACCAACATAATAGGTACCTCGCTTCAAAGAGGGGAAAAATGTAGACACTTAAAAATGTCTTGAATGGTATTACACGCTTGAATTTGATCACTAACATCGTTTTGTCCTTAAATTCATCCTCTTTTTGCTTTTCTAATTAAATAAGCCTAGTTATTTAATTAAATGCATCATTTTCATCTATTAATCTAATTGGTTTAATTAGGTTAATTCACCCCCTTTCACCTTCACCTCTCATCTTGATTAAATTGAATAAATCAAATTATTTAATTTTAACCCTAAGTCCTCTCATTTAATTAAATAATCCTATATTATTTAATTAAATGTCATTTTGAATTGCTTTTTATTAAATAAGCTAATTATTTAATAGATATTCTATTGTTCCTCATCTTGCACAATCAAAATTTAGTTTTAATTACTAAATTTCTAATTTCCTCACCCATCCACTTGCATAGGGAATATTCCAAAGGAATATTCTCTTATTTGGCTCCTAAAAGGGAATGATTATTTTCAAACAAACTTTGTAATAAACTTTCAAAGTTTTTGCAAATTGTGTTCATTTGAATCATTCTCAACCCTTGATGCTTTCTTTGATCCATGTGATCTTGATTCTCATCCATTGATAAGTATCCTTGATCCATGTTTCACTCTTGATTCAATATTGACCATTAATTGATCAAATCGATTTCATCCATTCATTCTTCATTTTCTCTTCTATAAATACATCACTATTTGGAGAGAAATGGATCCATCTTTTTATAGAAAAGCTATGCTATTGAAATTCATATTCACTTGCATCCACATTTAGCATTTGTTAGTATTTTAGCTTAATTTTTGTCCATATTAGCTTAAGCATCCATTAATGACTTCAATTTTAGATTAGCTTAGATCCATTTTAGCATATTTTACATCCATGGCTTGCATATTTGAACTTTGTTTCCATTTAGCATAGCTTGCACCCATCTCCATCAAGAATTTTAGCATTTAGCACTCATTTTTATCTTGTTAAACTAGTTTTGCATCCATGTTTTGTCCATATTTCATTAGTTTCATTTATTTTCATCAATAAAATTGAATGGAACAACTCATATTATCCAAGGGATTGGGAAAGGGTCACCATTCCACATCAATGTGACACCACTCCCCCAATGGGAGAAGATTTGAAGTCTTAGAATAGGTTTCTATTATGCTTTTGTGTTGATTTCATGTTATTTTAATGGCTTCTTAGTTTCTTTGATAATTTCAAATATCTCATTGGGATCATGGCTTAGGGGATTAAATATAGTTAAAATTCATTTGTATCTAGTGTGTTTAATTTGTACTATGACTATGGTCACAATTAGATTCCATTTATGATAAGTAATAAGATCTTTCATGACCACTATGAGACTAAGTTTGCATGAAAATAATTTAGTCCCCTTAAATCTAATAAGATTCCACAAGGTGGCAATTCCTCTAGAAGCACCATCAACATCAAAAATAGAATAATTAGCAATAGGCCAAACATTTTTAATTATCTTATCAAAAGTTTCTTCTTTCATCTTGGTCTCTTGAATTAACAAAATATCCACTTTATTTTCCATTGGGAAAGTCTTAAGCAAATGTTGTTTGAAAGGACTTTTTATCCCTCTAATATTCCACGAAAAGATCTTCATTAAGATAGACAAATCAAAGAAGCCTCCAGCTATCTCTTCTTATTTTTGGCCCTTGAAAGGCCATCCAATTTTTTTAGTTTCTCGACAGCAACATCCATTGCTTATTAATAACATTTTATTTCCACAGTCCATGATGTTAGTTTCTCTTCTTCTTATCATCCCGATGATGGATCATGGAGTATGATCCGAAACATTGATGATATAAAAATTGCACATAGTTTTTTCCAAAAATTTTGCATACTAACATCCATTGCTATCTCTTGGGCCCTTGTATCTCTTGAATAAGGTTGACCAAGTACTTGTTTTCCATTCCTACATTGGGTTTTTCTTCCTTTTTTGTTTTCCATTTACTTGTGTCCATTCTTCATCCTGGGACTCCTTTGATAACATATTATTATTAGATTGAGAAGTAGGATTCCTAAATCCTAGAAGTTCCAATGATTATAACCAATATTTCCTTTCATCCCCTTGACTTCATTAGGGTGATCCACAATAGTGGTTTACAATTTTTAGCCAAATTGGACAACTGAAATAATTTTTAACTAAATCTTCACTTTTCGAGGAACCTATAGTGGCTAAACCATGGCAAGAATTTGAAGATGATGCAAACCAGAGTTTCATGAAATTTTGTCTATAGATTCTAAATATATTTTTTTTCAAAATTTTGGAATCATATTGCACTTCTTTTCCATCTCCCCTCAAAAATTAGTTTTTGAGAAAACAACATTTTAAAAAGTGATGCTCACCCATTATAGCATAAATTTTTTCATGAAGGATAAAATTATAATTCTTTCGAATTTAGATTTGTAGCTCTGATATCTAGTGCTTCCACTTGGTTAGATAGTTTTTTATTGAATATTTTTTCTTTAATCAAGTTTCGAAGTCAAACCAATTACAATTCAGACATAACACAACCATATAACGCGTAACTTTTTTGTATGTATCGAAATTCTTTTTTTTTTGTTGGATCAAGGACTTCAATATCTATTGCACTCATATTTTTCAATTTTTTTTTTGATAATCTGTTATTTTTCCACATGTGCGGAACAAAGAGCTTGATTTTCGGTGAAAAACCTACATTCACAAGAAGTAAAAAATAAATATAATAATTAGAAATTGAAATTTTATTTAAATTATACTTTTGGGAAGCTTATAATGGGAATACATACTTAAAAATAAGAAATTTAAATGAATTCATTTGATCCCAAGGGTAGAGTCCAAGAATTGGTTTTAACTGTCAGCGTTTTGGTGGGGTGGCGAAGTTATAGGTATGGGTTGAAGCTAAGCGAGGGTTCTATCCAAGGGGGTTTGATTTAAAGAATTGGTTTGAGTCCAGGCCTCTTCCCGTGAGTGTTTAAATGGAACTTTTAAGGCTTAAATCATTATATTTTCTAAAATATGTGATTTCAACAAAAATCGAATCCTCGAAATTGTAAACTTGACTTTGTGGGATCAGCCCATTACAAGATTTCTTCAAGTAGGGGTCTTAATCTCTTCCACTAGCTCCTTAAAAGTAACTTCACCTTCTTCCTTTTCCTCCAATAGAACCTTAGTCCTACCATCTAGTTCTTCTTATGCCCCTTTTGGCCTCCCAACTGAACTATTTTTGGCAAGGTAGCCTTCTCTACTAACTTTTTCTTTTTTCTCCTAAGACAACTTAGCTGAATCATCTATTTTAACATTAGATTGATCCTCCCTATGAGAAGCAACAATCCCATTCGAAACTAAGGCTTTAACCTTTTCCCCAATGTCAGCCTCTTTCTTTCTATCCTCCAAACCATCATCATGGATCTCCTTATCAGTCTCATTCCTTTCACTAGAGGGAACATTATTTTGTGCCTTATCCAACTAAGAAATCACCTTAAAAACAACACCTGAAGCATAAAAGGAAACATCAACAAAACTATCTTTAGTAGCTAGATCCACACTAGATGGAACTTTGTTCTAATCATTTCCCAGTAGGGAGTCCACCATAGAATCAACACCAAAAGAAAAAAAGGAAACATCAAAACTAGCTTTAATAGCCAACAATTTTTTCCACTTATCCAAAACTACATTAGTATTTCAGGAAGGATGAACCTTGCAAGCATCAATCAAGTGACCAAAACATCTATAGTTTTGGAAAAATAATTTTGCATTCTCATATTCAATAGGTTGCACCCATCACCCATATTTTAATTTTAAGTCAATACTAGTAGGCAAAACTGAGTTAACTGCCACATTCACTTGGATCCTAGCAAAGACCAATCTATATTTTTTCTTGATGACCTTGTCAACTACCAACAGAGTTCCAAAGGAATTAGCAATTCCCTAAAAAATCCTATAGTCCCAGAACTCCAGAGGGAGATTGGGAAGAAGAATCTAGGTCAAAGCAACTGAACCTAGATTCGTAGAAGGGTCGAATCTCGGCGTCCACTTATAGAGTAAAATAATTTTCTTAAAACCACTATCATAAGACCAAGGACCCCCAATTAACACTATGAGAATGTCCTCATGCACAACAAAGCTAAAAATAAAAAGCACACAATCCATAGCACTTATACTCACACTAACTTTCAACTTCCATTTTGACTCAACCCACTTCCTAACCTGATCAATGTTTGGTCAAAAAGAAATAAACTTACCCCTAAGAGAGAGTTGCACAAAGACTTCAAGCCCTTCCAATGAACATGAAACATGTGAAGTAGCAACATGCTTCACTTTGGCCATACCAGGAGAAAAACCACCCACAAGCTTGTCCACATATGAGGTAGGGTCCTCCTTTGATAAAAACAAACCCAAGTCATAGGACAGAGAAGAGGGACATGACTACAAGCCCCTGCTAGAGGAAAGACCGGAAGATTCTCTCAAGATTTTTCCTCCAAAAATAGTATTCTTCAATGTGGGAGGTCATTGGGACCCCCCATTGGATAGACCCATGGACCAACATACTCAAAAAAGCAAAAAAAAATTAAAACCAAAGTGCACATGTAGTGTTACATTGCATCATTATTAACAACAAATGTGTGAATGACTATTTGCATTGATAATGGTTTGGGAGATTTCATTTAAACATTCAAAACTGGTTAATGAAATAGGTTTTTTCATTGTCTGTTTAAATTAAAAATCATTTAACTTCTCTCTTGTTAACTTAAATCTTTTTACTTTTATTTTAGAATCAATTTGAAATAATTGAGAAGAGCACTTAATTGATATAAATCAGTTGTAAATCTAGCATGAAATTTGTTTCCTAAATATTAGATTTGTTATTTCTTGTAATGTCATGTTAGTGAGATCATTTCCAAAAAATATAACTTGACCTAGGTCCCTTGTTGAAACACGTTAAGGGTATGTGCAGGATCATCATGGAAAAAACAGGCCCTTAAGTGGCAATGAAAATTCAGAAAAATCAGAGTTAGGCAACTTGACATAAAAATTTGAATAAGTTATCTATATTATTTCAAAAATATGTAAGAATAGAATATGTGGAAAATTGAATGTAGTTTCTAAACTACTAAGTTTATTTT
>VDFB02163872.1:0-35988 GCA_007258455.2 Sequoia sempervirens
TTAGAGTTCTTTGTGTTATTCCATTCTTGTATTATTGTGTTTCATATGTTTTGATTGTTGCTTTATGAATATCTTTCCTCTACAACACTTCACAAACCCTAACCCTCACACTTTCCTTGAAATACCATAAAGTAAAGATTTGTGTATCCCTCTTGGCCTCTTTTATTCACATCTTGTGTTGTCTTGAAGTCGGAAGAAACAACTTTATGTCTTTGTGTATCACCTCCTATTTCCCTTTAATGCATTCCTTCTATCTCTTTTCCTTTGAAGAGTTGTTAGAGTAGGGAAGTGGTAGGATTTCATGTGCTAGGTTAGGCCAATACATTTGCACTTAGATTAGAAGAGGGATTTGGCCTTCTTTGGATACTTGACCTCAATTTGCAAGGTCCCAAACCTTGAGGTCATTTCCATTGTATCATTAGAATGCTGAGCCTTTGTTCAACAATGTGCAATTTTATGTGACAACGGTACCCTTTTTTGCAATACGTGCACTCAACTTTCTATCCTTTCATTTTGCTTGATTCCAGAATGTACATATCACATGACTACATTATTAAGATCGTCTATGTAATTGTTTATGTTGATTAAATCATGAAGTGACAACCACATCAACTGATGATCAGATATTATCTTTTTCCCATCTCGATCAATTGTGTGAATAAACAAATAATTTGTGACCCTTTTTGCCTCTCTGAAGACATGTTTTAATGTGTAGTTTTTTATGCCCTTCAATACTAGATAAATACAGTCAATCCACAAATTGAGCTTCCAATAAAGTGTATTTCTTGACATGATTACTTTGATTATTAGCAATGAATCACCTTCTATATCCACATCGTTCAAGTTGAGTTCTCTACATGCCTTAAGACCTTTGTATAGTGCAGCAAACTCAATACAATTGTTTGTTCCATTTGGTAATTACGCCGAGAGGTGTTCCTACAGTGGCATCACATGTTTGGAGATCTGTGTAAACAAAAAGAAATGGTAGTTACAAAGTCTAGCTAAATTCAAATGCATGGTGGAATTTAAATGCACGTATGGAAGTGGAAGAGGCTTCAGTTACAAATGCAGAATAGTGGAATTCAAACATAGATTGGGTCCACGCCGTAGGGGATGCTGCTTTGGCCTTTGACTTCACCACCAAGGGAATTCTTCAGGAGGCCCTGTGCCCCAATGCCCATGAGCTCTAGCGCCTCCGAGACTCTAACAATTGGCCCACAAGCATGATCAACTTTTGGGGCAAGAAAGTTGTCACCTTTGTTGACAACCATGACATCGACTCCACTCAAAATCACTGGCCCTTCCCTCCTGAATCTATTCTCCTCAGATATGTCTACATCCTCACTCATTTCAGAACCCCCTGCATTGTAATTCATTCTTGCTTTTTGAAGCTTCCTTTCAATAAACTCAACTGACCATGCTTTTACAACTCTTGTGGCAGTTTTATGATCATTTCTTCGATTGGGGCTTGAGTAAAGAGATCATGGATTTGGTGGAGATACATAAGAGAAACGACATTAGAGCCAACAACCTATGCAACATCATTGCGGTAGAGGGATATTTGTACATGGCGTGTGTGGATGAGAAAGTAGTAGTGAAGATTGGAGCGAGGTTCGACATTGGAGGGCTGCCCCCCTCTCCTGATCTCTTTCATATAGTAGCTATAGGCCACCATTATTGCGTGTGGGAAAAAAAGAGCATATGATATTAGGTACTGCACTCTTTTTTTCCCCTTTGTTTGGAAGAAAAGAGATCATATCATACGCTATGTCAAAGTGGGACTTGAATAATTGTATCAAATAATATTACTCTATATAACTTTTTCCAAGTCTTGTAAAATTATATTGTAATAGCATTGTTTGTTAACTTAATCATTATTAAAGTTTCAATTACTCATATAATAAAGTTCATATTTTATTTGTTTTGAGTGTGGCATAATGTGCATTTATCTTATGTTTAGTTGTGGTGTTTAACTTTGTAGGGTTAAGAAGCTTATGAATCTAAGAGCTTACTATTCAGATTTGATCAAGCAATCCAGTTTTTGATAAATGAATTTCCTATAAATTGTTGTGCAGTTACACACAAACGAATTTTATTTTTTTGGCATTGTTATGTCAACTAGAATCAAACTTATGACTTATTATATGGATAAGCTCTTCTCTATGAAGCTTATATTACAATTTAAAAAAATAACACTTTCAATGTTGTTTAGATTTAAATTTATGTAATTGTAATTTTACATCAATTGTATCAAATTTACTTTCATAATAGAGGGAGGATTTAGTAGTGGTGCACCATAACTTCACCTTTCTCAAAATCATACATGGTGACTTTGAATGACTTAATTTTTTTAGCAACTTACTTGACTAATTTAAGCATAAAGTCCATATTGTCAAATATGATGTCACATGAACATGTGTTTTGTTGAGGTGTCATAAAAGAGTCCTAAAAAGGATAAGACACATAGTTGTGTCATATTTTTTTATTTGATGACATGTTACTTTTTGGATCTAATGAACATATTTCATTCAATTATCACTAAAGTTGGTCAACACTAACAATCTTGAAGTTACAACTAATATTGTTATACTATTATAAATAAGTTTAAATCTTCAAATTATATCTCAACTATTGGAACATGCTCAACTATTAGATCTTTTCTCATATATATTTGTAGGTTCTACACATAATATGAATAGTAAATGACTTTTGTATGAATTTGTAAATGACTTTAATTAGAGTATGGGAATAATATTTTTTTGAAGTTTTAAAAGTTCAAATTAAATTTATATGGGTTTAAATTGTTTTTAGTTGATAATTACCTAGGAAATTTTGTAATTTTGATTTCATATAATGAACATTAGATTGATATGATTTACCACATAAGCCTTAAAGTTGTAGGGTGACTAACACAATAGCATGTCCTACTCTTCAACATTATTGAACCATCAATAATTGTATTTTATAATTTGTGTCAATTATATAAAAAGATTGTAACGTATTTAAGAATGATGTAAACTAATGAGTTGTAGCATTTTCCATCATATTTTTAATTTACTTTTTGAAGAATTATTTCTATCATTTTAAAAAAATCTATTAATTTTTTTTCTATTATTTTATTTATCGAGTGGTATTTTACCATTAACATTAAAATTTTAGTACATATATTTTTTATTCACAAACTCTTTGAATTGGATTACTAACTCAAATGTTAATTACATCTAGATATTTTTTAGTAATCTTTATTGAATATCTTACTCATTGATTTTTTAACTAACACGAATTGAAATTGTATACCTATATTTTATTGTAATATGTTTCTCTAAGTGTATTCATTGTTCAATTTAAAAAAGAAACAAAGGCAAATATGCAAAATATAATGCATTATTTTGATATTTTTGTACCTAAGTGTAATAACCTCATGGTTAGTTTCATGCATATAAATTTTACATTTAAATATTTTTAACAAGATCTCACATAAACTCACATTTTCTCATGATTTATACACCAACATTCATAACCTATTACAAATGAAGCTAACAAAAAGAGAATAAAATTTTAAAATTTTCTTTATATTAAATAGGTATGAAAGACATTACAATACATTGTAACAACAACTACTAAAAATTAAAAATACCATGCTTAAACCCACAACGACAAACTATGAATTGTTCAAATTGGAAACAAATGAAATTTATGACCATGAAGCTCATTCACAAGTTCCTCTAAGTGAGATTGTCCTACACGGCTGAAGGGTTTTCATTATTTGATCTATAGCAAACCCAAGATTTTTCATCCTTAGATGTAAATGCTCAAACACAAGAGCTTAGAATAGGTTTGGCAAGATTTTTTGTGTGTAAAAATGCATAATCCCCTAAATGAATGATGAAAGTAAATCTAAGGGTGTGTAAAAGTGTCAAAATATTGTTCAAATATAAGGATAAAAATTCACATGTACCTATGGTGTTGGAGGATGAGGATGGCCATCACCTCATTAATGAGATGGTTGCATCCTAACTCTTGTTGATCCTTGCACATGATCAAGGTTTTTATTCATGCAAGATTCATCATTGGCCATAGATTTTAGTGATCAAGCATAATGTGAATACTATTGTAATGTCCCCATATTAATGACCAAAAGAAAGGCAAGGCAAAACAAGCTAAAAGCCCTAGAAATTATTTGATGTAACAAATATTGTTAATATACTGATGCAATTTTCTCTTCTATACACAAATTCATCTAATTGTCCTTTCTTAACTTTCTAGGGCACTGTATGAAAATAAATTTATTAATAAAAATTATGGAAATAATTAACACTATAACATAATTTATATAATAGATATAAGTTAATTACTTGAAGCTCTCCGCTAAACAAAAAAACAACAATAAAAAGTCATAACCTTTAAGCCTTATTTCATACACTCTAAGAAAATAATGAAATTGTGCAATGTTGACTACTAAATATTCATTTATTTCTAATATGATGTGTAATTATATTGAATTATTGTATTCCATGTATTAACCTATTTCATTTCTATACAAAATATGGATTCTCAAAGTTCAGAAACTCAGAATTCAGCTAATGCCCCCATAAATTGTACCGAGTCTATTGGATCAAATGTGATTATTGAAACAAAGATGGATAAACTAATGAGATCAGTGAATGAACATCTTACATAAATAATAAACAAAATAGAGGATGTAAGCAGAAGCATAGTAGCAATTGAAGACTTTGAAATCACTCAAGTAGAAGAACTCTTCAATAACATGTACAAGGCCTCTTTGAAGGTTCGAGGATTTCCTGGATTCATACGAGAAATGTTCTATGATGAACAATACGAGCAAGGAAATTCCAATATTATACGTGATGCGTTCATAAACTACTTGAAAAAAGAATAGAAAATTAATATTAAATCCTAAATAAATATAGATATTACAAATTATGTAATCTATGTATTAATGTAGATACTGCATATTTTGAATGAACATTTTATATACTCTGTGCATGGTTATATGAATTATGGATGTTATTTATGTTATTGGTGATTATGATTTTGTGATTTCTCTATTAAACTATGCCATGGATGGTTTGTATAAACATTTTAATATACTTTATGTATGGTTAAATTTTATTTATTTATTAAGTTCAATGATATACTTTATGGATTAAATATGTTCACATACTTTATGGTGGATTATATTGTTATGGATAATTTATTTATATTATTTACAATGTATTAAGGTGAATGATGGATGGTTAGACAAAACATGTTTATATGCTTTATAAATGATTATATGGCTTATGAATTTATTTATATGATGCATTATTAGTCTTATGTTTTATAAATTAACTTAAATTTCACATGGTTTATATAATTTTAATATTTTTAAACTATAAAATAGATATATTTGGCTAAATGTTGATACAATGTATATTTTAGATAAATTTACATAAATTGATAGTTACAATTATTTTATCATTTCACTAAAAATTTAAAAAATATTTATTAGTTAAACAAATGTTAATTAAATAAATATTGTTAAACCATTTTGAGCAAATAAATAAGCTCGATGATGATGAATTACTTTATATTGCTAACATTGAACATTCACCTTCATGTTTATAAAAGAATGAATAACTTCATCATATTCAATAACTTTATTAAATTATTTTAAATCAATCAAATTGAAAACATATTATGAATAGTTTCATTCTTATCATTCCTAGATATTAACCTTAATTTATTGAATTCCACTTTGAACACCAGATAATTGATACTATGGATGTTTTAGAAAATGAATTAGAAATCATTGTTTCAAGCCCACATGGCTGTAAACTCAAACAATGTTGCTGAAACCATTATGGACAAATGTGAAAGAGTTATTTTGGAGCGTTGTAGCAAAATTCTTGAAAAAATTGAAAATACCAGCTTAATGATCGAAGATGTTGATGAATTAGAAATATTGCAAATGGAAGATGTTGCCAAAAAAGTTATAGAGGTGTATACAAAAGTAGTTGTATTTCCAAAGTTTCTCAAAGAGATATATTGTGATCAATTTGAAAATAAAGGACGTAATACAGTTCTTATTAGTGAAGAATTTGTCATGTATTTACACCATTACCATGAAGTTTTATTTCTATAGTCTACATCTTATTTTACCTTCAACAAATCTTATTTAATTTGATATACTTTCAAAATGGTTATATGACTTATGGATATTACTTATATGATAAATTATGATACTTATGCATTTATGTATTCAAATATATGTTGCATAGTTTAGAAGAAGCTTTTTATATACATTATAGATGGTTATATGGGTTTTGAATTACATTTATGACATGGATTATTAATGTTATGGTTTATATACAAACATAGAGAATAAAAGATTTATATAAATTCGTACAAACATAAATTTATATTGTCATGGATAATATTTATATTATTTATATAATGTATTAAAGTATATGATGGATGGTTAGAGTAAACATGTTTATATACTTTAACAATGATTATATGCCTTATAGATTTTCATTATATGATGAATAATTAACTTGCTATGGTTTATGTAACATTTAATATGGTTTTGTTTATTTTCAAAATATAAATATTACATTTATATCACTAATACCTCTCTCTCTCTATATATATATATAATCCTAACTCTATCCATAATCCTAATGCTAACCATAATCTTAACCCAAACTCTAACCCTAACCCTAACCCTACCCAAAACCTAACCCCATCCCTAACTATTAGATACCCCTAACCCTAATCCTAATCCTAACCTTTACCCTACCCAAAAATCTCACCCTCACCCAAACCCTAACATTGTCCCTAACTACATGATATACCCTTGATCATCACCATAATCCTTACCCTAATCATAAACCATAGCCCTAACCATAATCCTAACCCTAACCCTAACCCTAACCCTATTCATGATGTAAATCCTTACCCTAACCATAACCCTAAATCTTAACCCTAACCATAATCATAACCCTAACCCTAACCATTATCTTAACCCTAAACCTAACCCAAACCCTTCCCCTAACTGAGCATTAATCGTTAATTTAATTGAACCCTAAATCCTAAATTTATTTGAATGCTAACCCATATCATTTATAAAATCATAACCAAATCGAACCCTTACTATAATTGAACACTCACCCTAATTGAAACCCAACCCTATTTTAACCCTACTCATAACCATATCTTTAATTCTAATTATAACCCTAACCCTATTTCTATTTATAACACTAACCAATGTAACTATATATTCTATAATTCATAATCTTATTTAAGACTAACCCTAACCTCATTTAAAATTTAACCCTAAGACTAACCCTAATTAAACACTAACCCTAACGTTATTTGAATGTTAACCACAGTTTAACCCTAACACTAACTCAAAGATTTCCCCTAATCCAACCCTAACCCTAACTCAAAGGTTTTTCCCTAATTGAACCCTATTTTAAGCTTTACCCTAACCCTAACCCTAATTAAACTTGAACTTCAACCCTAATAAAAGTTTGAACCTAACCATGTTTCACCCCTAACCATAACTTATATTAAATTTTTATATTAAATATACTAAAATATTATTATTTATCTAATAATATAATAAAATAATATTGTATAATTATATATTAATTCATGTTATTTGTTGCGTTGTGACTGCTACTAGCATATATATCTTAAATTTAATCTATATAAATTACGTTGAGATATATCAAGGCATTTAATTTTTCATCATTTAATTTAATATGTCTATATTAAAATTGAATGATGAAAAATTAAACACCTTGATATATCTCGGCATAATTTATATAGATTAAATTTAAGATACATATGCTAGTTTTGTTGATCCCTCCCTTATTAAAATTCCTTCATTGTTCCTGATGATGAAGCTAGCTCCATAGCCCCTTAGGTTTCCTCTAGATGCTCCATCGAAATTTAGTTTGAGCCTACTGAAGGGGGCAACTCCCATCTGACCGAGTGCTTGTGCCTTTTGGACTTGATAAAATCTCCTTTTGGTGGAATGAGGTGCCACCACTTACTAGTTAACTTGTCGTAAGAACCCTTGTATTCAGGAGCTCACTAATCCCAAATTCGATTTTACTAAGAAGACTCTGTCATTGTTTCAAACTCCTTAAATATTCTAGCATTTCTTTCTTTCCACAAGTGCCAAATTATCATGGTCGGTGATATTTTAGAAAAAATGTTTTAATTTATTTAATTAATAAGAGGAGTGTTAACTAATTAAATAATTATTGAAAATTATTTAAATATAATGGACCAATGATAATTTAAATTTGATTTTAATTAATGTTGGAGGGAAAATTATAAATGATAAATTAATTAAATAATTAAAAAATATTTAATTAATATAGATATAATAAAAAGTTTAAGATAATTGCATAAATAAAAAATATTTAATTTGGATGAAAAGGGAGAAATATTAGCTTAATTAACTAATTAAAAATTATTTAATTAATATGGATAGAAGAATTGGTAAGATAATGATAACATGACAAGATGAAAATGCATTAGTCATTTTTAGGTGTCTATAGTCACTTACATAATTGAGGAGAAACATGATAAAAAAAGAAATCAACAAAGAATGGACAAAGGAGATTCAAGAATATCACTCTAAGCTTAAAATTAACCTTGAAGACTCATTTTGTGAAATCAAGGAAAATTTTGAGAAAAATAATGTTGTATGAATCCTTTGCAATTCTGGAGGTCTGAGCAAGAAGAATGTGAAATCCAAATCAAACCATAATGTTTGTTTGTGATTCCTCATGAGATTGCATATCAATTAAGTCCTTCTAAAGTCAAAGAAATGGATGAGCACCTAGAAGAATTATTCTTAAGAGGATTTATCAAGAAAAATAAGAGTCCTTTCTCATGTCCAATCATTTTGGTTAACAAAAGAGTAAAAAGGGAAAAGGGAAAAATAATTTTTATATAAATTATAAACCTCTCAATGATATATAATTCTACCATTTAGTTAAATATTATTCATTTAAGTGTTGATCTTATCAGAAGAGTTGCCAATAAAAAAGTGTTTTTTGAATTTGATTGCAAATTAGGGTTCTAGTAGATTAAGGTGAAAGAGTTAGATAGATATAAGACTAAATTTTTAGTTCCTCAAGGACACTATACAAATCGAATGTTATGCTATTTGGTCTATGCACAACCCCAAATTATTTCTTAAGAAGAATGGACCAGGCACTAAGGCATCTCAAGGAATTTTGTGTAGTTTATATAGATAATTTATTATTGTATTTTTTGATAATAAAATTAAACATTTGTGTTATCTTGAACTTGATTATATGGAGTGATCACAAAAAATAAAATTTGTTTTTCAATAAAGAAAATGTAGATAGGAAGATCTTAAATTGATTTCCTAGGTCTCCATTTGTATAAAGGTAAAATCAAATTGCAACTCATGTGCTTCAAATAATTCAAGAATTTGTATACGTTTTATTTGATAAGAAACATATTAAGAGATTTTTGGGTTGCTTAAATTATGTTTCACCCTTCCACAATGATTTGGCAAAGGACAGGAAAATAATTTAGAATAAATTAAAAGATAACAATTCAAGATCGGCAAAAGAAAATCGAAATGGTTGGGAGTGGGAAAGGCTATGAGCCTCTACAGGAATCCGTTGGTGTTGACTCAAGTGTGGTGGTTGCCGATACCTTGTTTGCTGCTCTGGAGGGGTTGCCTAGAAGGGACAGTGGACCGGATAAGGAAAATGGCGTTGGCTCGCTGGGGGTGCAGATGAAGGCTGGGACAAGTGTGCCTGTTCTTGGGCTGCGTCATAGTGCTGGGTCTTTTGCAACAGTGGCTGGTAAGGGTCTGCGTGCTTTGGGGGGGATGGGTAGAGGTGTTTGGCCCCTCCACTGTGCCCAGTCTTCCCCTGTTGTGGTGTGTGGACCGAAGGTTACAGAGAATGAGGAGTTTTACAACAATACATGTGCAATTTATAGATTTAATGGTCTATGGTCCTCTTTTCCTGACCTTCACAAATGGGTGTTGGAGTCTTGGAGGCCACTGCTAGCTAGAACGATTGAGCTCTTCCCTTGTGCTCGTGGATTTTTCATAGTGACTTTTGCTTCTTCTGAGTAGTGAGATGTAGTGATCGATGGCCAGGTTTGGTTGTGGTGGGAACATTCTCTGTCCATTAAACCATGGACTCTTGCTTTCAATCCCCTTATTGAGTCGCTTAATGTCAAGCCGATTTGGGTGCGTCTCCCGAACCTCCCTCTCTAGTTTTGAGAGAATTCTTGCTATGAGGGCATTGGCAACACCATCGGTTGGTTTCTGAAAGTAGATTCTTCTACCACTTTCATGGGTCACTCCACTGTTGCTCATATTTTAGTTGACATTGACATCTCCAAACCCCTTTTCAGAGATGTTTTAATGGTTGGGGACCGACCTTGGAAGCAACTGCTGGATTATGAGGGTGTTCCCTTTAGATGTTAGCATTGCTTCGCTATTGGTCACTTGGCTGTTGGCTGTCCTCTTTTGCATCATAAGGCACTACAACTTGGTGGAAGGATGCTCTTGTGGACCATTTGACTATCTCTGCTTCCCATGTAGATGGTTCATCTTGTGGTGATGACTCCTCTTAGGAGGATGAGATCCATCTTGAGTTTGCTCTGGCAAGGGAGGTTGAGGCTGCTTTTGTTCCTCTCTCGGCTCCTGCTTTACTTGACCGATTCACTCTTGTGTCAGCTTTGGGTATTCCTTCGATCATGCCTACTTCAGTTTTGTCAGATCGACCCTTGGGGGATCCTAGTAGTGTTCCTTGTTTTGTTTCTCCAATCTCCCTCCCAAAGGTGCCTTATTTTGGTTCGGCTTTGTTGGTGCCATCCATGGTGGTTGTAGCCTGGGAGGATCCTCCCCTCTCTCCTCGATCAGAGGACTTCAAATCTAAGGTTTCTTGGACCTTGGTTCAGTGTAGAAAGAAGGGGCTTCCCAAATCTGTTGGGGAGCTTCACCCTAGGGCTAAGGGTGTTAGATTTGCTGGTTTAGGATCTGCTATTGTTTAGATCTTCGATTTGGGTTTTCCTGTTTGGTGTGCTGATGGTTATGTTATTAGCCTAAGGTTTGGTGTTTGGTTGGGCAACCAATTTTCTTTTCCTTTGTTGCCTTTTCTTTTCTTTGTATAGGGTTTCAGGGTCCCTTCAAAACCTTGTTTATCACTAATAAAAAACAATTCAAGATGGAATAACAAGACTACATAGGAAATTAGACATATCAAGAAAAGATGTCAAGATCTTCCAACCTTGTAGATACCAAAGGCATGTATACCTCTAATAATTTATATTGATGCTTTTGACAAAACTTGGCCTTTAATCCTCATAAAAGAATTTCTTGATGTAAGAACAAAAATCTACGACTATAGATTGAGGGCATTGATAGACACAAAATTCAGATACCATGTTTATGAAAAGGAGATCCTAGCAATCAATAAGGGGATATAATTTTTTTTTCTCAAGCCTGAACATTTCATTATTTGAATAGATAGCCAATCCATGAGGAGTCTTAGGAAAAAGAAACCCAATAAGGATATAGTCCAAGGAAGAATTGCTAAATGGTATTTTGAATTCCTTGAATATGATTTTTATATATAATGGATCAAACCTAAGAAAATAATCCTATATTAGATACAATCACAAGGGAACTTGCTACAACTATAATAGAAATCAAAGATTTTGTTCCTTTAGATGAAAAGGATAATCTATTACCTTGACTCTCAACACCTATCATAAATATCATCATGGATACATGCATATTGGAAAAATGTCTTCATGCTCTTATAAATATCATAAGACACACATATAAAATAGGATTATATGATCCTGAGATTGAATTGTTTTTCTTAAGTTATTTTGGCTTGGAGGAAGCTCCTGTCTCCATAATATTAAAGAATAGTTACACCATGGATATGTGAATTAATAGGTTCATTACAATATCATGGCCCAACCAGGTTAAAATGTATTAAAATGTTATAAATTTGGTCTTTTCAATAGTATAACCCTCTCATAATTTAAATTTGAAGATTAGGCTACTATTTTTGAGATCCATTTTACCCTAGACATAGATGATTTTTTTGATTATATAAAGAAATTTTTCAGAATGAAAATCACTAAGAGTATGGATGAATCTCTACATAGGCCTCCTTATTATTCCCTACCCCACGTAGAATATTATCCATTCGCTTTAACCTAGCTTCTTGAGGTTTATATTGAAGGTGTAGACACGCAAAATATGCATGCATTTCAATCCACCAGTTTAATTAAATAACCTTCATTTAATTAAATCTAACGTTTCATCCTTCAATTAAATAAATTCACATATCATTACCTTATTTAAATAAATCAATTTTAATCACATCCTAACATTCCATCTTTCATAAATCATCTCCTTGAAATTAATTAACCTTTATCTTGCATCCCCCTTTTAATTAAATAAACCAAACTTTATTTAATTAAATCCCAAATTCATATTCCATCCCTTTTGATTTAAATAAATCAAAGTATTTAAGTCAAATGGGTCAAAAACATCTAACATCATCTTAATTAATCTAATCTAATCACCCATCACATCCTCTAGCTTTTCCCACTTGCACAAATAAAGTATTTTAATTCATTTATTAAAATCATCATTTTCCCTCAACAAAGCATCTTTTGAGAATATTCCTCAAGTTTGAATTTGAAAACAAGTTGACTTGTCCCTTCCAACATGGCAATAACTTCCCTATTACATGTCCCCCACTTGGCATTAAAGTCACTTTTTCTTCCTCCAACAAGCCAAATTTGAATTTGAAAAAGGCCAACCAATCTCATTTATTGGCACATTGACCAAAACTTGCACATTCCTCAACCATTCACAAGGTGACAAGTGGCTCCATCTCATTGGCCAAATCTTTATCCCACATTGCTCTTTTTTGGGCACTCTTAGCATTTGAGATTCTATAAGTAAAAGCTTCATTCTTCAGCAAATCATTCACAACCTTCATGCAAAGTTACTCTCTTCAATTGAGAGCTAATTTTGTCCATTTCACTCCATCTTCAAGGCATCTATCATTGAGCTTGACAAGGATTGGGAAAGGGTCACTTTGCACAAGTGACACCAATCCATTATGGAATAGGTACATGTCATGCTTTTATATGTCATTTTAATCATCCTTGTTATTTGTTGCATTTTGGAGCATTGATATGTTATTTCATAGGAGTGTTCATAGGTTTGCATGTGCATGAACTAACCTCACTAATGAGTGTTGGAATAGATTGATCACTTGCAGATTTAGGGGTGCTTTAGAAGGTAGAGAACCAACTTTACTATCAACAAGATTAGCCAAGAGAATCGAATGGGACATGGCTATGCTTGAAGAGCTTCACTGATTGGTGTTCTAATATAGGCAACTATTGGTATCTAATTGGGATGATTTTTTTGATCCCATTACCTAAGACACTATTGTCTCTAGTACCTTTTCAATAAAGGTACTAAATAGAGCAAACACATGCACTTGTCTATACTATGATGTCAACAACATTAAGACCTGACAATAGAATGCACACTTGTCTGAAAAAATAAGATCCTTATAGCCACATACTGTTATTAAGTGGTCTGTTCTTACTTTTCAGGTCCCTTTAAAGTGACTTTTGTCTCCCACTAAGAGATTTGTTCATGATAGCATGTTTTTACAATTATCTATATCCTTAGTATGTTAATAAAGTTGGACTTATGCCAATCTCCTATGGTTGGATCCAAAATTATTTAAAACAACGAGGTAAAAGATCAATGAGGTCTACTATAAATCCACCAAGTTGCCTCATTGTTGGGACGAAAAGTTTGGAGTCAAATTTAGAGATTGAGTCTTAGGAATTTATAGAAGAATGCTCCTATTCTATGCTTAGTGCAATTTGAATAATTTGAATTTTGTAAAATTAGTCTATGTGAAAACTATTATCTATAATAATCTAGTTGTGAAATCTAATGGATTTATAAAATTGATGGAATATCTAAGTGTAGAATCTAATTTTGAATGCTCTTGATTTAAATTGGTCTTTGTATGATCCTCTAATTTTCTTTTGATTTAAATGATCTAGGAAATATCCTTAAATATATGTCTATAGTTGTTAATTTGACTTACATAGTATGTGAGCCAATAGGGTAATGGTTTGGATATGGAAGGAGAAATTTGAATTTAGCATACTAGGCTGCACCATGGAGTCTATTGCTCTGCGCCAAACGACTGTGAAATATGGAGCAATGGAGGTTAGGGTGGTTTGTGAGGATACATGATAAATCAATATTGGGTTGGAGTAAATTTTATGTGCCAAATATGTTAAATCACATGTTATGGCTATGCATTTATGACACATGTACAAAGACATAAAACTAAGGTATACAACTATATATATCCCTAAGAAACGAATGTTTGTCTAGTGTATTAAGAAGTGGTCTCATATAGAGGGCTTCAAGATTTGTAATGTTGGAGTGATATATCCATTAATATGAAGAAAAAAACTATTACAAGATAAATCAAAATCTTATATTAGAAAATAAATGCCCCTATTTTTAACTCTTAGATTTTTTTAGTGGTTGCTTGTGAGATGGGATTAGAAATTCCCCTCATTAGTTGAATGTTTTTTTATACGGATAAATTTTCATAGGATTTTTTTCTTTCTTTTATATTTTATAATTTTGAAATACATATTTTCACTTTTTAACTCAAATCATTGAACCGTTTACTTCCTATAAAATTTTATTAGGAAGAGTTCCTAATCGGTAATCGGGTAATTTAGCTTTAAAAAAAATGAAAAATAACGCAGAGGCAACAATCACATTTCATTTTCCTTGTCAAACCCCCGCAAAGGCAGCAAACATAACAAAATTATTACACACAAATGGCAATGGCTTCTGCATTTCGCAGGCTAGCGAGCCGCGCAGCCGTTGCAGGTTCGAGTCTCGCTCCCAGTAGGTCTGCAGCAATAATTTCCAGGCGTCATTCCGCGACCCAATCTTCTGGTGGGGGTTCGAAAAAGGTGTCGGACCGCATAGTCTATATTTCCGCAATCGACCCGGATGGCGAGCGGCACTCCATTGTAGGGCTGACGGGCCACACGCTGCTGAAGGCCCTGACTAACAGTGGCCTCATCGAACCGGCCTCCCATCGTCTGGAGGACCTCGCCGCCTGCTCCGCCGAGTGCGAGGTCAGTGTGGCCCCCGATTGGCTCGAAAAACTCCCTCCCGCTTCTGAAGACGAACTCTACGTTTTGAAATCTAATGCCATGAGAGGCGAGGTCAGTAAGCATGCCAGGTTGGGTTGCCAGCTCATTCTCAACCATGAACTCGATGGAATGGTTGTCGCCCTTCCCGAGCCCAGGCCTTGGGATATTCCGTAATGTGAGTTTCTTTGTCTCGTCTTTTCTCCAGGTTTCAGTTCCGGGGTTTCATGTTGTAGATCGCTTTCCTGCTTTAGGGTTTTAATACTTCAAGATGAAATTTAGGGTTTGCATTTTGGAGGTTATGTTGTGGATCGAATTTCTGCTTTATGTTATATTTTGGATTTGAAGATGGAATATTGAATCTCATCGTAAGGAATTATATTGCGGGCTGCGATCCTGCCTTGGATTATTTAAACTTTGCAAGATGAAATCTGTGACAACCCAGGGGATGCTTTGTTCTTAAAACCATAAAAAAAGATTCGTATACTGTTGGTATACTCAATAATGGCAAGCAATATTTCAGATACTATGGTTATGTTAAGTAATGGCAAACAACGATGCAGATCTTATGTTCGATAAACTGCATTGGCAGCTGTAGTTCTACGGGTGCCTGCTTTAGATTTTCAACGTTTTAGGGCGGGGGCTGATTTTATGGAATTTAATTATCGATTGGGTGCCTGCATTGGGAGTTTCTCATTTTTAGACTGAGATTGCATTCTGCGGATGCCCATGTTTTGAAACCCTAGAAAATTGTTTCGAATTTAATAAATTGACGCCAGGTTTGTCTCATGCATTGGATTTATTTTTCATTTTCAGAGGTAAATCGTGTTGTTCTGTGAACGCCCATATTTTGAAACCCTAGAAAATTGTTTCAAATTTACTACACAAGGGGGATTGATTCCTGTGTTAGATTTTTGTCAGTATTAGACCAAAATTGCATTCTGTGCGTGCCCTCTGTATTTAGAAACCTTAGAAGATTGTTTCAATATTAATAGTTGATGTGGGGAGCGATGCCTACATTAGATTTTTTTGTTATTAAAACAAAATTGGATTCTGCACATGGCTGTGTTTTGAAACCCTAGAAAATTGTTTCAAATCTAACATTTGATGTGGGAATCGATGCCTGCATTGGATTTTAATCATTATTGATCTAAAATTGCATTCTCTGAATGATCATGATTTTGAAACACTAGAAAATTGTTTCAAATTTAATAATTGCCTTGTGATGCCCATGTTTTGAAACCCTAAAAATGCTTGTCACAAATTTAATAATCAATGTGGGGATTGATGCTTGCAATGGATTTGTATTATTGTTAGACAAAATTTATGTTCTGTGGATGGCCATGTTTTGAAAACGCTGGAGGTGTTTCAAATTTAATAATTGATTTGGGGATTTTATTCTCTATGTTTTAATTAATTAGTGGAGGATTCTATTGAGGCCCCTGCCTGGTAGTAAAGCATAACAGAAACATTACTTATAGAAAAGATGACCATAATGGCTATAACAGTCTCTAAAGACTACAAAGATGACCCCTATACAAGACAAGCAGAGAGACAACCAACAACCAAAATCCCAGCGATGAAAGAGCTCAAAAAGAGAACACAGCTTCCAGAACATATACCATCAAAGCCGAAGACGTCCAAAACATAAGAAGTTGGGATGAAACAGCACCTCCATCTCTTCAAATCAGAATTATCAGCCATAGCCCAAGCCATCTTTTTTTTAACTTGCACAATACTAGCTGTTCGCCAGCACCTGCCTGTGGAATCTGCACTGTCCAACAAAGGAAACTGAATGCCATGGAAGATCTCCTTCTTGTGCTGTTCTCTGTGGATTTTATCTGCACAGAAGACTGGAATTGTGAACTTGCAAGAAACCTCTAGGTGACCTTGTTATGGATCACCATGAGGCCTTCCAAGACTTTGACTACATCTACACAGAAAGCCTTAAGCAGCAGTAACTCATGCCGAACTAGCTTCATTTCATTATTCTCCACCAGCTCTTAGCCAAGGGAGTCTTTTCCCCTTCTTCCTTTTCAAAGAGTACAATGTTAACCTAAATGATTTCCTCCACCTCACTAGACAAAACCTCCATATTGATGAATTGGGCCAACAAAAGAAGACAAAGGAGCCATATACTTTGCTCTGCATTTGGAATTACTGCCACCAATTATGGAAAGAGGTCCACTCAAATAGAGACTTTCAAACATGGTGGCCCTGAAACACCCATACCTTGATCACCCACAACTGCCCTGACAATTCCTGAGGCTTCCGGATTGTTGCAAGTAAAAATAGAATGCAATCATCTATCCAAAAGGTGACCCTTCCTATGAGGATCTCAGCCTTTTATACCCTGCCTGTGATGTGCTATACCACCACAGCTGACAGATCACCCACAGCCAAAATACCCAGAAAGCTAATTGATGCCACGCTACAGACTGGTTCTGCACCCACAAAACAATTGAAAGTAGCTACTGCATACTTTTCTTAAGACAAGGCTCCCATACATGCACTCTAGGAACTGGAGTTTATGCTTCAAATGACATGGGCAAGCTTTATTTATCTACAATCTTAGCCACCTTCATTCATAATGAACCTCATAAAGTATCCCAGCTGGCTTTTTTGGGGAATGCAACTTTGGTCCAGAAAGTGAATATTAAGAAATTACAGAGGTTTAAATTTATAAAAAAATGTTTAGGTCTAACCAAGTAGAAAGGAGATCACTGTACACGACAGTTAATGGGTCTTGATCTATCACACAGTTTTCCATATGATCTGCCACCATATTTGAATGTCTTCGGCAGTGAGAGAATATTTATTGTCACCTCCTTGATCTGTTTTCAGTGGTAGAGGACTTCTTCTAAGAAACTTCTAAGATGCCTGTTGGGACAAGCTCTTATTTAATGAATTGATCACAAGAGAGAGACCTTAAATCACAAGTTGCTGCACACTAGTAGATGAAGTTAATGCCATCACAGCGATCATACTTTCCCTGCTCATTATTAGTTCTAACTTCTATGTCTCAAGAATAACTAACCTCCATGAACAAAACTACCGTCCTTATGGAAAATAAATCCTATTCCAGTACTTCTTGTTTTTCCCTAGAAGCCCTATCAAAATTAAGTTATATAAAATAAGGTGGAGGGGGGCTCCGCTGCTTTTGATCAATTTGATTAGACTTCTTGATTTTATTCTTAATCAGATGCCAGGATTGAATTTTTTTTATCAGTCTTAGATGAAAATAGCATTCTTTGGTTTACAACGTTTTGAAGCCCTAGAAAATTGCTTCAAATTGAATAATCGAAGTGGGATTTGATGTCTGCATTTGTTTTTATCATTATTAAATGAAAATGGCACTCTGTGGCTGGCTAAAATTTGAAACCCTAAAAGAGCGTTGAAAACTAAATATATCATATGGGCAAGCTCTAATTTTACACTTGGCCGCTTTGGATTTATTTACTTATGTCTCTTTGATATTTTTATTGTTTCGAGGCATTTTTTTGTGCAATCTGATGTAGTGTTAATTATATCCTTAAAAATGTTTATATTAGATGCTTTTGTTGAATAATTAAATGGTGCTGTGATTTGTAGGGAAACCTTTATTCGATTTTAGTGTGGATTGGATACCTGCTATAGATATTTAACATTTGAAAATAGAATTTGCTCTCAGTGGATATTTTGCCTATCAATTTCAAACTGTAAAAGAGTGATGCAAAGTAAGTTATTCTGTTCAGTGTTAACTAATGAAGTAGGATCTTAAATATTCCAGTTGTTTATTAGGAATTTGACATTTTAAGATGAAACTTTGAGTTAATTAGTATGGTAATCCACAATTTCAGATGCATATGTTGAAAATTGTGATTGGTGGATGATCATTTTGGATTTTTTGTTTTGAAATCCTAAATCATTCTTGCAAATACATGATTTTGTGTAATTTTATACAAATGCCTGTGATGGAATTAATATTGGATGAGATGTCTGCTTTAAATTTTCTTATTACATTTGAAGACAAAAAAATATTTTTCGTTAGATGTTTATTTTGAAATTTAGATTCAAAACCATAAAAATGTTTTGCAAATAGACGATTCCGTTCAGTAATGGAGTGAGCTCAATGGCTTTAGAGAGGCCTAGGTTGGAGTTTATTGTGGGTTTCTGTTTAAGTTTATTAACATTATCAGATGAAAATTCAAAATTGTGGTCAGTGTCTGCACTTTTGGCTTCTGTTCTTCAAATGTTTAAACTGTTGCACATAGACAGTAATTTTCATTATTGGAGCAGGCTCTGTAATTTAATAGATGATCATGGATTGGATGCTTGCTTTAGATTTTTAAAATTTCAAGACAAAATTGTGTTAATGTTTTTGTGTGTTTGGAGAATTATTCTGAGTTCAATGATGGTGTAGGCATCTGAAATTTTAAAGATACCTACATGGAAAATCATGTGTAGCAGATGGTCATTTTTTATTTGTCACCAAACCCTATAATTATCTTGTGAGTAGAGGATTCCGATAAAAAATGGAGTGTGCGCTGAAATATTTACGGATACTTTACATTGAATTAGGTTTACAACATTTGAAGTTGGAAACTGTATTTGAAAGTCACTTTTTTTCTTCGATTTTATAAACCCTGAAAGGATGTTGTAAACAGACTGTTACGGATACTTTACATTGAATTATAGATGCCTACATTGTATTGTATCGTGCAGGGGATGATTATTTGAGATTTATAATGTTTTAAGATGAAAATTGTGTTCTGTGGATGCACATTGAGTTTTCGTATTCAAACCCATTTTTTGGCAAACAGAGAGAGTTTTTCAATAATGGATTATGACTAATTTTATGGGCATTTTTAATGCAGATTATGTTGATAACCATGCGTTCATCAAAAAGCACAACCTTCTCCAAGAATCACAACATATGCTTAATAATAGATTCATTGGCAATAAGGAATTCATAAACACTGATGAAACATTCTTGTGCACAAGGGTAAATGTCAATAGATAGTTTGAGGAAAGGCTTCCAATTTTGAGGGACCTGAAAATTTAGATTTTGACAAACTTGATCAAGCATGCATATCAAGCCCTTTTTTTCATAATGAGCCGCCTCCAATAGAACAAAAAACATAGGCTTGTTTAGTAGCCTTAAGGGGATAATCCATAGCCTTAAGGGGATAATTCATAGTCTTAACCACATGTTGAGTAGGAGTGATGATTGTCGCGACCTAAGATAAACCCAACCATTGCGGCAAAGGAACAAACAAATATACCATTAGTACATGAAACACATTTTGCATCAGCATTGCCAACATCCGCTATGAGAAAACTTGTTAGAGTATTTTGAAAGATTGCAAGGAGATACCATATGAATGCTTGTGGAAATATGTTATTGTCTATTGAGTCTAGAGACGTCATCATGAGGAGGTAAATAAGCTTGATTTGATGTGATAAGGGTTATTCTAAATCCTTTAGAGGTCTTTGAAGCAAGAAGATAAGTAATGGAAATCAAAATAGCTCATAGAAGATTTACAAAACTAGTGTTTTCATAGGATACAACCATCATGTTCCTTGTAATTTACCATGTTTTGTGTCTTGAAGATTGTTAAGAAGTGTTGCCATTAAGATGTGTTGTAGAAGGTGTATTGTATATTTTGCATAACAGTTATAATGTAAAATGTAATATTTAATTATGGTGCGTCTACAAAATTTTGGGATGTGTCATATGGGTTAGACAATTGTGGCAACATTTTGTATGTTGTATGTAACATTGGAATAAATATTTAATATTGAAAAACTTAGTACCAAAAAAGAAAACCTCATATTAAAAAGTAAATGAGGGGGATATGGTTTTGTAAGTTAATAGTTTAAAGACACATGATTTATGTATTACCACTTGATCATTTTGTGCAAATTTGTTTTTTAAAAGCAAACACATAAATAATTGTTTAGGTTGGTCTATATTACCTTTGGCTTGTTGGCTTAGGTTGGATTGAGCATCTTTTGAAGGTTGCATATGTGTTACCTTGAGTTTTCTTTTTACATGTAAGTCCCCTAAATCAAAAGCTCAAAGTCTTAATTTTGCTTTTCATTGTTGAAGTATTGTGTCATTGACAAAACCCTTAAGTTTCAAAACTTGTGTTAGTCACGTAAAGCTTGTCAAAACTTTTTTGGCTTTAGATAGGGTTATCCTAACCATGTGAGAAGTTGACGATATTTTTGTAAACTTTACTTAAAGAGTCAAGTTTGTGTTATGTGATTATGTTATGCCAAAGTCTTAAGTTGGTTTTGGTCCAAGTTATAATTTTCATTTTGGCATTTGAAGGGGTTATTATAGGCTCATCGGAAATTGACAAGGTTTTCAAAACCAAGTTCGAGTCCGAAGTATTGTGCAATCTTCATATGGGCTACACGGCGAAGTGGTTTGAAAAGTTTAAGTGTCAAAGGAATAGAATGAAGTTTGGTAATGTAGGTTTTGAAAAATACTAAAAGTTTCAAAACCTATTTCGACATCCAAAGAGGTTTTCACAACTCTATTATATGTTGATAGAGTTTTCAAAAATTGCTTTTAGCTCAAAGTATGTTGGAAACTGAGGTGCTTTAAGCAGGTTTTTAGAGAAAATGGATGTTTTTGAAACTTGTGGCAAAAAGTGATTGGGTTATTGCAATTGCCATGATGATTGACAAATGATTTATAGCATTTTAGCTCATAGTAAGTTTTGGAAGAAACTTTATTGGTGTTTGGAAAATCCCTTTGATGGAAATTTTAGTGTTAGTTTTTGGAGGAGGTTATAAAAAAAGTGTTAGAGCTAGATGAGGTTCTCATACTATTCAAATTTTGGATGAGCACATTCAAATTGGGATAGGTGTGTGTTAGATGGGAAAGCTTGCTCAAAGTAGCATTAAAAGTGCCATTAATTACATCCATAAAGCTCAAGAGCATTAAAAGGTGCCCTATTAAGTAGGATTTGATTGCAAAAAGAAGCATTTTTACAAGTAGCCATTGGAGATTTGGGGAGAGTAGAGAAGAAGAGTTACAAATTGGATTCAAGGACGACAATTCTAGTTTCTCACCAATACAAAGCAACTAGCCAGGAGTAAAAGGTACATAATTTGACCCACATAACAACCTTTAGTGGAAAATTTTACAATTTTAGAGAATTTCATGAGTAATTGCAAAATACGAAATTGCATTTTTGAACTCAAGTTCACTGTAGATGTAATTTGTTACTTGCGAGAAGATATAGCTTGTATTTGATGTAATTTATTTCGAAACAAAATGAAATACAAATATTTGGGGTATGCACATTTTTTTTTGTCTTGGAGAGTTCTTTACTTGAGATTGGTGATACAAAGCTAGGGCATGTAGATTTGAATGATTTTTGAGAAGGATGAATAAGGAAGATAGGCCCTCGGTTATACAAAGATTGGTGGAGAGTAGATTATTACATGCAATTGACTTCCTTGTAGTGATATAATGTTTGGAATTGGTGATTGAATGTGTGAATCATTATGACCCATAGACCATGGACGTGAAAATCAATGATAACAAAAGCATTGTTAAATTGAATATGAAGGATTTCCACACATTACTTAGGTTACCCCAAAGAGAAGGGTTTGCAGATTTGGATGTCACTATAGCATACCAATGGTTTGGAGAAAAGAAAAGTCATTGTCAAAATACAATAGTCAAGTAGTGGTTGGCAATCCCAAAGAAAGGGAAGTCTCAGTTGCCTAAGAATTTGCATAGGTCCCATTTTGTGAATAAAATTTCAGATATAATAGTATTATTGAATAGATTAATTGGCAATGTAAATGCTCATAATTTTAAAGTATGGATGTATTACTTTATTGTTATCGTACACGAGCAACAATTCATTGATTGAGGCAACATTATTAGCGATCACCTTCATTGCTAGATGACTCAATTTCATCTCAATAAGCATTTTACATGTCATTGTATTTATTTTATGCTATCGCAAGCACGAGACATTGGCTAGGTGTGCGTGCATAGGGAAATTTTAATGAAGAATTTTCCAATCTTTGAATATTATCCCCAACTTCAATCGGAGCACAATTATAAGTATTTTAGAAGAGTGAATGATGCATTTAGAATGTTGGTAGTATGAGAGCTTCAAGGAGACATGAGCATAAAGATATCCCCAAAAGCTGCCCAATTGATCAATACATATGGAAGTTTCTTCATTCAATTTCAAAGATTTACTTGCATAAGGGTTGGAGGGTTTGGCAAATTTCCATGCAAGTTGCCCATGTATGCCAATTGAAGTATGTAGGTAGATTGGTGAGCTCAATTAAAGGTGCCTAAGAAGGTTTGGGTTCCTTTTCCTATTGTTTTGTAATTATACCAATGCAAATCCTCCTCAAATGCCCTAAATATTGAAAGATAGGGGAAAATACAAATTTCAGTTCTTTGAATTTCGTTTTCCATTTGATATTAAATATTTTGTAAGAAATGATTTGCAACCTAGACTCAGGTTTTTATCATGTGCCCAAGCTAGAAGATAACTGGGTTGATTGTGATAATGAGTTTGAGGTAAGAAGAAGAGATTGGATGAGACATTCGTTAAGAGGTTAGAATGTTCAATTTAAATTGGGATATCCAAGCCCTGGAAGATGATGAATATGATTTGGTAGATCTAATATGTGTTGATCATATACAAATGCTACCCATTTTACCTGTCAATTGGAGTAGTAAGGAGATGGAAACATAGAAGGAAGGACAACTGTTGTGCTAAAAAAAACAAAGGAATGGATTTTGAAAAAGTGATAGAGAAATCAAATCTAAAAGTGTTAGAGACAACAAGAATTGTAGAACAGGGAGATACAAGTTAGGTACATCCTTCTTGCTCAATATCATGTTCAACAAATCCACAAACCATTAGAGGTAGAGATGGAGACGAAGGACCACCCAAAAGGGATTAGGAGAAAACTTGTGAAGATATTCCTAAAAGTAAAAAGGGTAAGGACAAAGAAAAAGGAACATTGAAGACAATCTAAGAAGAGGTTGGTGGTGAGGGCACGATCAATATTTCATCTCCTTCACAAGTGAGTGACTCATTGTCATCCCTTCATTTTGCACAAAATCTATCACCTCATATATCCCAAGATCCTCCTATCACGTCTAATCCATCTCCCTCCTCTCCTGGCGTGTCATCCTTTGACACTTCTCTCAATAGAGCATTACAATTTTCCATTCACACAGTTGAAAATCCATCTCATACACCTTGTAGCACACCCACCTCTTTGTTACAACAAACCTTGTCCAAGAAGAGGAAAGTAATAGAATTAAATATTTTTGAAAAATATGTTGTGGCTAGTTTCCTTTAGAGGACACCTCAATTAAAGAAAGCTAAATCTACTTCTGTAAGGGTTCAGGGAGATCGAAGCAATAAACATTAACAATTATATGCAAATTAAATAACCCAGAAATAACTATGAAGAATAACACAAAAGAGATCAACACAAAAATTTAATGTGAATGCCATTAGATTTCCACAATCCATATTATCAAACAATTTTTATGCTTCTGGATTAGATTGTGTGCAAATTTTTGAATCATAAATTGGCACACAATCTAATCCAAAAGCATAAAAATTGTTTGAAATTTAATGTAGTTTCACCCAATATGGGCTACATCCACAGAAACTCAACCATCCAATGATTTTATTATCTAGTACAAAACATGTTACAATCTCGCGAATCACACACATCGCAACTTACATCCGAGCCGCTTATAACAAGCTTTTTGGAAGCTTTTAGAATTAGGGTTTTACAAAGTCATTTTTTCATTTTATGTGTTAGTAGGAAAACCTGGACGTGTTAACAGGAGAAAACTTCGATGTGTTAATGATTTTTTTTTTCAGGGACTGTGCCCCCGAACCCTTGCTTGGGGCCCAACCCGACCCTGAACCTTGGTGAGGATACGTTACGAGTGTACAATATTTGCATGATCAGTCACCACATATCAACAACTTCAAGGTTAATGCTAGACGCTTTTTTCAGGAAACATGTTTGTGGAGATTGCTCATCCTTCTGCACAAAAAAGATGCCTCTAAAATGACAATTAAGGATTTTAACATCGCAAGGGTCAATTTGTTACACCCCGTTTTCTAGTCATCGAGTTACTTTTACCTTCATGTGAGTGAATATGTCTATGTTGATGAAATGTGATGAAAATATATGTATTGCAATGCAAATATTCTAATGCTTTGTCAATGCAAATGTTTTGATGATGCAAATGATTGTATTGCTAATGTCTAACTACCTTGGTGTTGCACTAAGCTGAATGCAGGAACAAGACGGGCCTTTGGAAGAAAGGGAAAGTATCACTTAGGAGAGGGGATTGATCTGGTAACCTTTGATAGGACCTACACTGAACTTTCACACAATCACGACTTAATAGGTCTTATCGAGTCAAGTTAGATTGGGATTTGCCAAGTAAAACCTTAGTCAAAGTTGTGGATAAATTGGAGAGTTTGTTTGGTCGTCTTTGATGGTTTGTGGTTTTGGTATTAATCATTGGGATTTTGATTGTTCTTGATTTGGGAACGTTTTGGGTAGGATTGTTGTTTACTGTCTTTGAATGAGTTCCTTTTTCCATACGGTCATATATATATATATATATATATATATATATATATATATATATATGCATGTGATTACGATAACTCACACGAGTAGATATATCATATACGTGAGCATATCAAATGGTAAATATGACACACACACATATTATGTATATATATATATATGCTTATCAACGAATATGTAAATAATGTATATATATATGTGTATATATATAATAATAAATATGTATGTATATATGCATACATACTTATATATATGTATATAATAACCATCGGTTTTTACATATAAATATATATTGTTAATAAATGTATATGTATATTAATATATATATTAATATATGTATTATAATAATAACTATTATATATATGTGAATTTTAATGCATTTAATATTTATGAGAATGTTAATACTAAAACATTCTAGGGCCGCACTGATTACAACATAAGACCAAGCACATAAGTAAGGCAATAGATATAACACATTATCAATAGCAACATATAAAGTAAATTCAAGCATTGTTTATATATGAGCAGTGCTATACTAGAGCGCATAAACTTAAACCAGCATAAACTTAAACCAGCTCTGTCACTTACGACAAATATCATAAGAGCTGCATAGCAACCACTTTGACCTTGTTTGCAACTGTTTGGGCGAGAGAATAGGCTCGATTATGGGCCAACGCAGAGACAAAGACATTGCGTATGGATTTAAATGCTGAGTGTTGAAAGCATAGGCAACACTATTGTAACCGTGTGGAAATAAAAGCAAGGCAAAGAGTGAGTAAACTGCCAAAGACTTTGTCGAAAGCAAAACAATAGTAAATGCTTATATTTAGGAAGTAAGTCGATTAGGTCATAATGCAAGCAGCGACCCATGTAAAAGGGCGCGAATGGCATAATGTGGCGCCGTCTGAAAATGGTAAGAATTGATTAGAAGTCTATTTTACCATATGAATTTTCAGGTCGTGAAGCATTTTGAAATATGTGGAAGTGGTCAAGTATGCAGTTGGTCAAGTAAGTTGATATGTAGAAAACAATTACCTTGCATTTCTGATTATCATTCTTGTTGTTCATTTTAGTAAAATGACTCATTCACCTTGGCTGCGTATGTGTTTGATGTGCAATGTTTATAGCTGCCACCTTTTATTTACCTTGTTGAGTCGAACTATTTGAGCTGAGAAGTGTCACCTTTTATTTACCTTGTTGAGTCGAACTATTTGAGCTGAGAAGTGTCATTCTTGTTACCTTATTTCTAGCCTTTAATTGCTGACCTTTGTGTATATAAATAAAGGAACTATTTACCTCATTTGGGGGACACATATCTGCATTCATGCTATGTTTTGTTGAGTTAATATATTTTGAATTTCTGAGTTGAGTGAGATTTGAGAGTTGAGAGGGAGGAATTTGAGAGTGAGATTTTGGTGGAAAGCGAGAAGGATTATTTGGGGAAATTGCATATTGAATTGAGGGAAGGCTAAGATAGGAATCCAGTACAATTGAATTGGAGCTTTTAACCAAGCATGCTTATTTCTACCCTTTTATGCTTTATATGTTTTTGAAAAGATTATAGGTTCTTGGTTACTTTGTTTTGGAAAATATGTTTAATCATATATTATGGAAAGATTCTTGATGAGTCTAGTTGTTAATAAACCCTGTTATAGGGATATATGCATATACTCTATATAATAGATTGAGTGTTTAGGTTATTAGTTTATAATGCTAAGTAAAGCATAGTGGATGATGAGGTTAGTAAACTCAATAGGAAAGGTGGTATGATAGAAATCTCATCATCCTTAGGTTACGATGTTATACAAACCTTGAAAGATAATCTTATTTGTGTGATTACTTATTCTTCCTAGAAAGCTGGAAGATAATCTTGACCCTTGGGTAAGGACATAAACTTAGTGGATATATTGATAATAGGGTTGATAAACTTTATTTTATGGTTATGCTATTTTGAATTATAGCCTATACCTATACATGGAATTCTAGAAGAGGACACGTAACAATAACCCATAACTGTATTGTGAGAGGACTATGGGTGTAGATGGACCAACACCTTGCAAGATGATTATGTCCTCCAGATGTTATACAAATGTAGTAAACATGAGAATATTTGAGGTATTTTGAAAGAGGTCTTATGATTGGATCATAATCACTTGAACGTTACACTACTTTTTGATGGAAACCCTAGGTTAGGAATAACCTATATTGTAGGGTTGTCTATGTGATTATTGATTGAAGCAAATAAGTCAAGATTAACCTGTATGATCTAATTGATCAATTGATTGTTGATTATACTTTCAATTGGAGTCGATTTATTGATGAGACCATACTTTTGAGTGGGTCCTTTATTGATATGATTATCCCTTAATTGAGGTCATTTATTGATGAGATTATACTTTGATTGAAGTCTTTTATTGTTGAAAGTTATACTTTGATAAGTTTATACTTTTGAAGGAAGTCATTTAATGATGAGATAAACCCTTGATTTGAGACTTTTACAGTTGGGATTGTGCCTTTGGTACTAGAGTCATTTAATGATGTGACGTTATGCTATTTCGTATGGTTAATTGATAAGTAAGAGTTACTTTGAATTACTTCGTAGATGTGTTAGTTAAACATAGAGGTAATAGGTTATTCCTGGGCTTAGGATAATCCAATGAAGGGGATAGCTTATGCATAGATTATGAATGGTCAATATAAATCAAGCTAGGCAGGTGGGTGAAATATATGACGTCCACTTGTTATGAGGGAACAAAATACTTTGGCCAAAGTAGTGTAAGTTGCCATTGTTTACACTGTTAGTCACTATGATCCAGGTTTACACACTAGTATGAGAAATTCATATGTGTAGGTTGTAGCCACTATGTGACAAATCTAGATATGTAGGACACAACACCAAACCAATCTCTTCGTCAAAGGGTAGGGCCATCTATTAGTTTGATAGATGTGCGGGGGACCACAATTAGTCCAAGGTTGGTGGAAAAGTGCTTGAGTGATGCTTCACCTCATCAATTGGTGACCAAGATTTGGATGGGGATTTCCAGGACTATTTATACATCTATTGCTAGTAAGCTCTACAGAGCCTTGTTTATGTATTTTGTATACATTATGATGGAAAGATTGTAAAAAGAGAAATGATGTCATGTTATCATGTAATGTTTAACCATTACTTTGTATAGTTGTCATACTTTGATATAATGCAATAAAAAAGTTTGGAAAGATATTTATTTCAAATGTGCATGCTATCTTTATAGTTTTGAAAAGAAAATTTTTATTGCTCATAATGGTTAGGGGCATGTGCAGGATCATGGTATGCCAAAAAGTGGCAATGGAGGAAAAAATACGTGTTTCTACGACTCAAAAACGCGAAAATGGTGAGTTGACTTTTTGGAGCTGGGGTGACTACCGAGGCAGAGGGAAAACTTAGTTTTAGGAATCGGATATCCGATCCAAATCGGATATCCGATTTGGATCGGATATCCGATTTTGTTCAGTGTATAAACAAATCTCATTCCGACCCAAGCAAAAGGCTAAATCTCATTCCGACACAAGCAAAAGAAATCGGATATCCGATCCAAATCGGATATCCTATTTTGGTCAACTGTATATATAAAAAAAGCCGCGACCAAAACTCATTCATTTTTATTTTCGGCTCATCGGCGGGGGGCGCATAGTGGAGAGCGAAATCCGATATCCGATTTGGAATCCACCTCTATCAGGTAAAATTTTTAATTTTTAATCAAATTTTCAATTAGATTTGTTTATTTTTAATTGATTTTTTTCAAAATATTGTTTTTTGGTAGAAAAAACTAGGGTTTTTTGGTAGATTTGCAAAAAAACATAAAAAATTGAAGAAAAATAGTAAGAAACTACTTTTTTTTAAAATGTAATGGCATTTCCATAGCATACAAACATTGAGAGCAAATAAAATACAGAGTTCAATCCATGAATTATAGAAAATAGATTTTTGTTGGTTATATTCATATTGCTGATTACATTGCACAAAATATACTACAGCTGCATAAATATCAGATGGTGACAGTTGTCTATGCTACCACATTTTTCATACATGTCTACCAAAGCATTTTATCAAACAGTTCACTACCTTGCTGCTATAGCTAAAACCCTAAAACAGACTTGCTTATGAACAAGTTGTGGATGCTTGGAAAAGATCTATCAAAGCATAATGGTAAGCAATAGCATAGACAAGGCAGTGAACTGCTTCAAAAAATGCCTCAAAGAAATGTGGTCTCATGGTGATGGAATTCCATGACAATCCATAGCAATTTTCTTGTCATGGCATTGGTGCAGCATTCCATCACACCATGAGACCACATCTGGCTTTATTTTCAAATAGTTCACCTACCTTTTCTATGCTACGCATTCTTCATACATATCTACCAAAGCATTTTATCAAGCGGTTCCAGCCTTCATGCTATGGGTAAAAGCTGTGAAGTGCTTTCCAAACAAGCTATGGATGCTTGGAAAAAATCTACCAAAGCATAATAGTAAGCAATAACACTTAGACAAGGCGGTGAATTGACTTGAAAAAATGCCTCAAAGAAAATCTTGATCTCACATTGATGGAATGCCATGACAATCCATAACATTTTGCTTGTCATGGCATTAAATCATCAACATTCCATCACCATGAGACTACATTTCTTTGAGACATTTTCAACTGATTCCTTTGCCTTGTCTATGCTACCACATTTTCATACATGTCTACCAAAGCATTTTATCAAGCAGTTCACTACCTTGCTGCTATAGCTAAAACCCTAAAAGCAGAGACTACGCTTATGAACAAGTTATATGGATGCTTGGAAAAAGATCTATCAAAGCATAATGGTAAGCAACAAGCCATGGTCTCATGGTTTTTCTTGTGCGAAAATCAGCTAATGAAATATCCATCCTTAACGCGTTTTTGTATAACCCTTCATGATTATCGAATATTGATTAGTTGGTATGAAGGTACCCCTTCATAGGCTCGTATTGGTCAATCATATAAGTCATGCCTCAAAACAACTATCAATCATTTAAAAAGAAAAACAAAATATTCATTACTTGATAAGCATTCATGTCAAACTGCTCATAAGATTGAGACAGAAGTAACTACTGTAAACATAACTCTAGATATAAATTTAGGCCATGAGATAGGAAATTTTCATAGTTGTTTGATTCTCTCCATGTGATCATGTTGCAATTGTTAAACCAGAATATGATTCAACTTCCTCCAATTAGTCATATTCAAATAATTAAACCTTTACCACCAAACTTTGCTGGATTTTGATAAAATTTAGTGTTTGCAATGGATTTTGACTTAAAATAGAGTTTTTATGTATTTGGATTAAAAATGAGAAAATTTTATAGATTTTTGTTATAAACTAGGAATTATTTTTATAATATTTTCATTTATATTGTCTAATTCTAATTAGATTGATTTGTTTTATATTAGATCGGGCATTATGAGTGGCGGCGATGAAAATGCAATTCCACCACCTCCACCACCTCCACCTCCTCCACCTCCACCACCACCACCTCCACCACCTCCACATCCATCAATTCAAGAATTAATTTCTGAAAAATTGCAACAATTAAGGGGCATTTCTGAAGTTTATACAAGAGTCCCTCGATTATCTTAGATGTCAAACACAATGAATGAAATAATTAAAAATATAGAAACCCTCTCCTCGCAACATAATGCCTTTCATTCGTGGCGAGAAAACATGAGAGAATATTATGCATGTGGATTGTCCTATGATGATGTGAAAGATCTTGGGATAACTAAAGCCCAAATAGCCTCTTTATTTGTTAACCCCCGCACTGGTTTGCCAGTTAATGTTAATAAAACAAAACTTTCTATAAAATGGTGCACTCATAGAGACATTGTAGAAATTTTTTGGGATCGTTGGTGTATGGTTTTTTTGAAACCACCCAACAACAATTTGGATGTACCATTTTACTTTATAAAAAAATTATATGCTGAGTTTGTGTTAGGGCATCATGTCAATTACTTTGACATTAGACCCTTCCAGGGCGTTAGTGGAGGTATGCCCCAGGATAGAGAAGGGGCAGTTAGAGTAATACCCATACATGTTCCCCTCACCTCCCCTTCCTCCGCCACCTCCAGTATACCATCCAGATATTATGCGGGATGCGGCCGCACAGACTATCGATGCTATTCACTCTTTGAGTGGTCTTTTAGTTTCGCATGCTTCTATAGTAGCTCAGCCACATTCTGGTGATGTTGGTGATGGCTTGAGTGCTGCTGCATCATCCTCATCAGGTCCACATATTTGTGTACCACATACTTGCTCCATGTGCAGCCAAATATGCTTGGGTCCTCTTGTACAGCTGCCCGAGCATCCCTGAACGCCGATTATGACTTCCCGATGTGGATATTATATAGATGGGGCATGGAGCACACCATCTGAAGTCCTCCTACTAGAGGGGACATTGGACTTCATTGACACAAGTAAATTTAAGTTGTGAATTTATAACATTTATTTTTGATGAATATTAATAAAGAGATAAGTATGTACTAATATTTATTTACATGGTCTATTAGCAGTTGATGTCAGGAGAATTTGACAAATGTGACAGATAGCACCTTGAGGGCCATTTCATTTGGCCTGGACACGCACACAGTATATATTTTTGCACTCATTCATTTACATTTATTTATAGTATACTTTCTTGTCCTTTGAATTGTCATTAAAATGAAATTATATAATAACTTATATGTTTATTTTCTTTTCCTCTTGTAGGAAATACCTTCTGTGAGCGAGGTGCAACCTTGTTCAGACTATGGAAGTGTAATGTTGGATAAAGACTTGAGTAATTGAACTCAAATTTGGTGAATTAAGAATTTTAAGATCTTATATTGATTATACATACATCGACATAGATTGGTAGTTTCATATGTACTTGTCATTTTATTAATGCGAGAATTATTATGAACTATCGTCCTTGTTGATAAGGGCCTGGCTTGCAGTAATGCGTGTGGAACCTTACGAAGGAGTAGGTGTTGAAGCGACTCAAGGGAGAGTGTTGAAACACTAAAAGTATGTGTTCATTTTATTTTGTGTTTGGTATTTATATGTTCCTATTACTAACAATTGTATGCTAACTTGGATCACTTTTATGTTTTTGTTCACCTATATAGATTGAAATTACAAAAGATGGTTTGGTTGGTTCTTTGAGAGGGGCATATTCTAGGACTCCAAACCCTTTGAAGAGCCGGATATTTCAGGTAATCAAGATTACAATTTTAGAGTTCAATTATAATTTAATGTATATTGATTTTGATGTTAATTATTCAATTTTAAATTATATAGTATAAGTAATCTCAATTATGGTTTGACTTTTTCTTGTGCAGCTACGCGGAGAACCTTGAAGTGCTTCAAGAGGCTCCATTTTGATGATCCACCGATGTAGTTTAGAATGAGATAGACATTTTGGCATGTAAAATATTGAATAGATTCTGAGATGGCATATGCACCACATATTGTAAAATTTTGTTTGATTTAGGCGTTGATGCCATTTTGTATGGACATACACTTGATTATTGGATAATTTCATATATAGAAGTTGACAATCAAAATTTAATTGCCTCCTCATGTGCATAATTAAAGTCTTTGAAATTTTAATCAAGTGAGCAATGGTTAAATATCTTGATGTACAATAGCATAAAAAGAATGGTTATATTATGTAGTTTATTCATATTGCTGATTACATTGCATTGCACATCTTTCAAACTCAAAGCATTTCCAGCCACTTAAACTATTATTGATGAAATAAACACTATGCACCTTAGACATATGTAATACACACTGGTATATTATTTACATTGCATCTAAATCAAGGTATGCAAACTACACAAAATACTCCACACCAATCCAATCAATAAACTTTAGTTTTCACTTTACAAACAACAATGAATTTGTAACAAAACTATGCCCTAGACAATACAAAATAGGAACAACAATACCTTTAGAGAGCCTTTGCCCTAGCAAAAGGATATACATAAGATTAGACAATAAACTTACATGTGTGCTCAATACCAAAACATAATGAGAGTATGAAAAATTGAACAAGATTGAAATGATAGACTTTGAATCAAATTTGATAGCCATACATAATGCAACCACAAATCAACCTTAACAAATGCAAAGACAATAAACACTCAACTAATTTTTAGATAAATACAATGCAACTTAATCAATGAAGATTGACTTGTCTATAGAAACTAAAACCACAAGTCTATTGCCTAAAACCCATCCTTTGCAGCCACAATACAACCAACTCTTTGAAAGTTTCTTTGAGCCCTAAGCTGGTTGTGTTAAAAATGATTTGTTGCTTATATTTAATAAAAATATTTAGGTCATAATGAACTTGGTAAGCCTTTTCAAATGAAATTATCAAACCACTAACCAGTATGTTGAAATTTCATCATTACCTTTTAGATATGCAACAACTTATTATGTCGGTGTTTTTTCTCAAAGTCACTAGCCAAACAAAAAAATGATATATGTCAATCCTCCCTATTTACTTTTATGAAAGTGGTCTAACTTCATAATGAACAAGAATCCTAGTGAAATCCTTGTGTTAATTTGAAAGTCAAATATATCAAGTATTGAAGTATAAACCAAAAAAATGCAAAAGACCATTACATGATCTAAACCCCAATTATATCAAGTATTGTTGCCTCAATAAGTATTGCTGCCTCCATGACTTATCAATACCAAACTCACCTAGAAATAGAGAAATGTATATTTCATTGCAACCAACCAAATAACAATAAACCTTCAATAAATGCCACAAATGTATATATAGTGTATTACCTAAAAATGTGCCAAGTTGAAAAAAAAACAAAAAACAAAATTGTCTCATTATTTGAATGCATGCCACCTATGATCATCCCTTGAAATCAATGCCAAAATCAATGTCAACAAACTTTTCCTTTGGAATTGATGTCGAACAACGTATATGATCACCAATGTCAAAGAATGCAAAAATATGAACCTGTAGCAATAAACCAATATACAACAAGAAACTGATAAATAAAGAAAAAATTATTTTTGTACAATGTAGTGTCAATCTCAACTATAAATATCAACTTTTCTCCCCCTTTTGAAAATAATTCCAAAGGTCAAAGGAGTGGGTAAGCATCAAAAATCACCAAAATGTACCATGATACCATTGTCCTCATCTATCAAACTAACAACAAGATGTCAAAAACTAAAGCAATATTAGATATAAATATATGCAAATACCAAGTTGTCAAGTGAAACATCAAACTGAACTATCAAAAGAAGTAGAGTATCATATCCATCGAGAACTAAAAGATGAAGTGTCATGCCAACTACCATTGAATCCATAATAACATGAAAAGAGATCACAAACAGAAATAGTGATGAAGCTTGTTTGTCACTTGTCACATTAATACATCATACATACACAATAAACATATCAGCTAAAAATATCAAGAATAAAGAATATGCTAAGAAGCTCCCCTTGAAACCAAAACCTACTGCAACCTTCCACTGTAAAGACCTTAACATTTTACTATTTTCCTGCAAAAGCATTCACAAAACATTTCCATGAAAGTCTTGCCATACAACTATGTCACAAATGCATTGTTCCTCCACAATAACCACACCATACCATTCTACAATTGTACTAGTAGGTACAAATGACACTTTCAAACCATTCCACTTACAAAGGAACATAGATCAATGAAAAATTAGTGCATAATGTGCATATTCGAGCAAAATAACAATCATCTTATAAGCCACTAGCCTAGATGTTACACAAGAAAGCGTAGAATAATAATACTAAAAAATGATAAGTGAACACAAATTTCCTTGCTTCAAAGAAAAACCATTGTAACATCATTGTGGTAATAAGCTTACCAATCAACCATTATTGAGCATTTGCATGACAACAAGCTTGATTTGCTACACATAACACCTAGATTAGCATCACACTCTCATCTTGTTGTACGTTTACGCCAGAGATGGTCCTCTTTTGCACCCAAATACGCCGAATCACTCCGAGCTACATTGGACCGACGATTTCCCTTAAGAGTCCAAAGTGCTAAAAGGCAGCAATATTTGGAGGGCTATTTCT
>VDFB02163873.1:0-11720 GCA_007258455.2 Sequoia sempervirens
TAAGTTAGTAAAGGGGATCCAGTCATTCTTCAGCCAAATTAATTTTGTCAAAAGATTTGTTACAAACTTTGTTGAAACTACAAGATCCATCTCTAAAGTGTTGAGAAAGAAAGAAACAATTGAATGGGGTGATGAGCCTATTAAAGCCTTCAATAACATCAAGAGCTATAAAGAGAGGGCATCAATGCTCAAATCACCTCACTTTCATGTTTTCAATCATTTCTTGTTCATTTGGACATTTGATCACAGGATCCTCTAACAATAAGGAGTAGCTACCTTTAGGAGAGCTAGAACATTAGCTGGAAACACCAATGGAGCCACCTTGCAGTCAAAATGCCGGTATTCATAGGATCCAAAAGTATCAGGTGCTAACTAGGAATATAGGAATATAAGCTAAGGATGTGCAACAAAATGTTCCTGTAGTGCAAGTTTCAAATCCACCAAATACCCCCATAACCTCTCAGCCTATGGGTAGTGCTTACCCATTCCATCTTGGATAGGGAGGAGTAAAATATCAAATTTATGGACACAACCAACATATTGGGAATTACCCACATTAGGGTCCTAATCAAAATATACAAAAAAATGTGCACCCTCATGGAGGTCCCAATCACAATTTACAACAAGGAAATAACATGTGATGTCCCATTTGATGCAAAGCATGGTGGAGGAACATTCAACCAAGCTTTGAAAACCAAACACCAACTCAAAATCAAATAACTAGCACAACTTCCATAGGGTCAGCTCTATGGCTTTCCAATTCACCACTGAGCAACTGAAAGACCAATTCCTCAAAGAAAACTGTAAGAACACCCACTGATCATCCATATAGCATCCATATTCCATCAAAAAGACATTTCCAAGTTTACAAGTAAGATTCATTTGTCAAAACATAGAAAAACATTAAGTCACCGTTTCCAAGGGCTAGTAGAATTAGCCCACTTTTACAAAGAAGGTACACTTTAAACTCCACCAAACCTTATGAAACCTTGGGGAAGCAATTAAAATGCCCAAAAACTACTAAATCCACCACTAGTTTCCAGAAATCACTCTTCCAACATAGCAAAACCAAAAACCCTTGATTCTAGGCCTTCAAAAGGAGGGTTTATTGTAAATCATACCTCCAGAACTTTCCAAACCCTACCACCTATTCAAACACTCATAATTATGCCTTCACAAGCTTTAAAATTCATCACATAGGTTATTTCTTCCAGAAAACTCATAAACCATCATTTAGTTCCTCACTTTCACAAGGAAAATCACCCAAATTCAACCTAAGGCAACACCCAAAACCCACAAACACACTTCCTTCAACCTCCACAGCATTTGGAAACCTATGTTACAACAAATTGGGTCATTCCACCGAGTTACAATTGCTACAGTAGGTGGAATGCCCTAAAAACTCATTTTATTACTCTCAAAACACCAACTTGCACCAAAACAGAGTAGTTTCAGGAAAACAGAGATAACTCACTCCAAAATTAATAGTTTTCAATCAAACCTGAAGCATTTGAAAGTAGACTCAGTGCCCTAAAATACCATGTCAGTCTTCAACCAAGATCTGGAGTTGTACGGACTGTACCAGCCAAGCAAAGTTTAGGAAAATAGGAAAAACATGGGTTTTCAGACCACCCAGTAGTAAAATGAGGATATATCACTCGATTCTCAATGAAATAACACCATTCCAATGCAAAAAGAAAAATTATTCAATTATCTATCCAACCATTATAGGCTTGGAGTGTGGAACAATGTGTACAGGTCATACAATGCATGTGATCAGCAATTTCTTAATGGAAAACACAAAAAATAGCAAATTTCTTATTAGAAACTCATTCCAAACTTCTTCAATAGCCTCCCCTTCAAGATATTACAACAATATATCATGCTACCACTTGAAAAATACCTCTTGGGGTGCCTATAACTGACCACAAACTAACTTAACCCTTACATATGCTTAATTTTGCATTGTTTGACAATTTGTTAACAACAAACACAAAATAATGCAACCTTTTGCATTTTTGGAACAAATACCCTTAAAAACCCCCAATTACATGAAAAAATAGTCTCAAAGACCTTATTTAACATTAATTTACTCAAATTCCCCTAAATTTCTAATGCCTTCCTTTAAAGGATGAATTGTTGAAATTAAGTGTACTGGGTGCTCCTGCACCATGCACCCTGGCTTGAAAATTCTTCCAAGTCTCTTGGAAGCCTTCACCTGCAACAAAGTTGAATCTCCATCCTCTGATACTCCTTGTAGATGCTTCATCTTGACCTTTGGCTTTGTCTTGTCCATGTGTAGCATTCCCTTGCTTGCATTGATTCCTTGGTTTTTCACTATCAATCTCAGACCTGCACTTACATACCTTAACCAATTGCTCCCAACATTCTCAACATGTTCACACAACACCACACCATATGCTTCACCTTTCATTTTGACTCTTGGCTTAACCTCCATCATCAAAATCATCAAAACAAAGAAATAGCAAACAATCCTCTTCATTCTCTGCCTCTCCATTTTCCTCCTCACAACTTTTCCCAACTTTCCCATGCCCAAAACAATATGCATAGTAGCATACACAACCCCTATCCAATCCATATTCTCTGTTTTCTGCTCCATCCCAATTGGAGACTTTCCAAATTGTTTTCCTCTAGCCTTCATTAGGCCATTCACCATCAACTCTTCCTTTCTTGGAAATTCACTTATCCATTTTTCTTGATCTTCTTCATCAGCCAAAGTGACTGCACCTTTCTCATTAACTTCACACTCTCCTACAAACTCACTCACTGCCCCTTCTTTTACTCTATCTTCTTCTTCTTCCAATAAGTCTTCATGAGCATCCTAAAAGACATCTTCCTCTTCCTTCATCTTCTCTACATCTTTAAGTTCCTTGACTTTTAGGCTTTGCATCGGTACCATTATCTTATTGTCCTTTGTATCCTCTGTCACACAGTCCACTGTGTTCACAATCCCTATCTTCTTATCACTTACATCTGCTGTTAAGGGACACTCCACTGCCCCAATCATGATCTTGTTATAATCTTCAAGCCTTTCATGGATTTCTCCATCCTTCCCACCTGTCTTGTCTGTATCTCTTCTTTCTCCTTTAACATTCTCAGCCTTCAAAACTTCCCTGTCATCAGATGTTCTACCCTGCTGCAACTCATCTCCTTTGTTATCAGGTTTTTGTGGCTTCCCATTACCCTGTCCATTCAGTAGACATTGCTTCTCACCTTTATAGACCTCACTAGGCCTTACTTGGCTCTCCATTGATAATTCTCCTACATTCTTATTCTCTTCACTTTGAGGGATCTTTTCCCCAAGTGCCTCTTGCTCACAATACTCTTTCTCAGCTTCTTGTACCACTGTACTTTTCATAGGTGTCTGCCCTAGAACACCATTAACCTTCAATGAACAAACTTCTTTATGTCCTTTATCTTCAACACAACCTTCAAGCTTACCTTGCTCTTTTAAGGTCATTTCATGTTTGACCTTCACTTCCCTTGTCTCTCTTATGTCTCCAATCTGCACTATCCTTCCCAATGCTTCTTCATGGTGTTTTCCTTTCTCCATTGCAACTATGCTATGCCCTATTGTCTCTTCCAGGTTCCCTTGTTCCTTTTGCTCCAGCATCTCTCTTTTTCCACACATCCCTATCCTTCTTTGTGTCCCTTCTTCCTGCAAACAACTCAAAATGTACCTTTGCCCATCCTTTTCAATTTCATACACATTAAGCCTCCCATCATGCATAGCAAATCTATCATATTGCCAAACCCTTCCTAGTATCATATGACAATCCCTTATAGGCATAATATCACATAATAGAACATCTTTATAAGGACCAATTTCAAAATCTACAAATGCTTGCTCTCTAACCACAACATGCTGACTATCATTTACCCAATATGCCTTGTAAGGTGATTCATGTTTTAACTTTGTCAAATGCAATTTTTCAACCATTTCTTCTGAAACAACATTACTCAAGGAACCTGAATCAATCATTACTTTACAAATCTTACCTCTGCATTTGCATCTGGTCTGGAAGGTAGCATGCCTCATTTGTCCTTCTTTCTCATCCAACCTTCTGAAGTCCATAGTGTCTTGTATCTTCCAATGCTTCTCCTGCAATCTTCAAGAGATCTACTTCCTTTCTCTGATACCACTCTGATGCAGAGCAGGATGGAGGAACAATCAACCAAGCTTTGAAAACCAAACACCAACTCAAAATCAAATAACTAGCACAACTTCCATAGGGTCAGCTCTATGGCTTTCCAATTCACCACTGAGCAACTGAAAGACCAATTCCTCAAAGAAAACTGTAAGAACACCCACTGATCATCCATATAGCATCCATATTCCATCAAAAAGATAGTTCCAAGTTTACAAGTAAGATTCATTTGTCAAAACATAGAAAAACAGTAAGACACCGTATCCAAGGGCTAGTAGAATTAGCCCACTTTTACAAAGAAGGTACACTTTAAACTCCACCAAACCTTATGAAACCTTGGGGCAGCAATTAAAATGCCCAAAAACTACTAAATCCACCACTAGTTTCTAGAAATCACTCTTCCAACATAGCAAAACCAAAAACCCTTGATTCTAGGCCTTCAAAAGGAGGGTTTATTGTAAATCATACCTCCAGACCTTTCCAGACCTTGCCACCTATTCAAACACTCATAATTATTCTTGCACAAGCTTTAAAATTCATCACATAGGTTATTTCTTCCAGAAAACTCATAAACCATCATTTAGTTCCTCACTTTCACAAGGAAAATCACCCAAATTCAACCTAGGGCAACACCCAAAACCCACAAACACACTTCCTCCAACCTCCACAACATTTGGAAACCTATGTTACAACAAATTGGGTCATTCCACTGAGTTACAATTGCCACAGTAGGTGGAATGCCCTAAAAACTCATTTTATTACTCTCAAAACACCAACTTGCACCAAACCAGAGCAGTTTCAGAAAAACAGAGATAACTCACTCCAAAATTAATAGTTTTCAATCAAACCTGAAGCATTTGAAAGTAGAATCAGTGCCCTAAAATACCATGTCAGTCTTCAACCAAGATATGGAGTTGTACGGACTGTACTAGCCAAGCAAAGTTTAGGAAAATAGGAAAAACATGGGATTTCAGACCACCCGGTAGTAAAATGAGGATATCTCACTCGATTCTCAATGAAATAACACCATTCCAAATCCAAAAGAAATCTTATTCAATTATCTATCCATCCATTATAGTCTTGGAGTGTGGAACAATGTGTACAGGTCGTACAATGCACGTGATCAACAATTTCTTAATGGAAAACACAAAAAACAGCAAATTTCTTATTAGAAACTCATTCCCAACTTCTTCAACAGCCTCCCCTTCAAGATATTACACCAATATATCATGATACCACCTAAAAAATACCTCTTGGGGTGCCTATAACTGACCACAAACTAACTTAACCCTTACATATGCTTAATTTTGCATTGTTTGACAATTTGTTAACAACAAACACAAAATAATGCAACCTTTTGCATTTTTGGAACAACTAACCTTAAAAACCCCCCAATTACATGAATAATAGTCTCAAAGACCTTATTTAACATTAATTTACTCAAATACCCCTACATTCCTGATGCCTTCCTTCAAAGGATGAATTGTTGAAATTAGCTGTCTTGGAGTGCTCTGCGCGAGAATTGGGCTCAATTTGATTCTTCAAATGCCATTGTCTACACAAAATGTGTCAAACTCCAAAGATCGGAAATCGCCCCCATTGTTAGTTTTGAGACATTTAATTTTAGTTCCAATTTGATTTTCAACAAGAGCTTTGAAAGTTTTAAATTTCAAAAAAAATTATGATTTTTTATTCAACATATAAATCCAAAATTTGCGAGTTTAGTCATCAAGAAAAGTCATAAAATAGTCTGCATATCCAAACGAGGGTACCTCTGTGGGACCAAAGACATTAGAATGCACAAGTTCCAATGGAGTGGTTTTAGTATCATGGTATGTCTTCAAAAAATTGCTCCAGCTCTATTTTCCATAAAGGAAATTTTCACACAAATCCAAATCAATTGATTTGAGGCTTGGAAGTTGTCCTCAGTGTAGCATAACTTCAAGTCCTTTCTTGTTCATGTGCTCGAGCATTTTGTGCCAAATTTTAGAACTATTTTCCATAACTATGAAAGTTACTCCCACTTCATCGTTGCATTCTAAAACATAAAAAAAAATCAATTTCTTTCCCTTTGCAAGCACCAACACACCTTTTGTTACTTTCTAAAAATCTAAACTGAAATTAACATTGAACCCTTGAGTATACAACTGACATACAAAAATCAAATTTCTTTGGAGTGTAGGAACATGCCTCGCATCCTTTAATAACCATTTATTACCATTTCTCAAGGACAATAACATATCACCCTTTCCTACAATATCACATTCTTTGTTATCTCCCAGAATTTTTTTTCCAAACATACCTTCCTGATAATTGATAAAAGCACTCTGGCATGGAGTAGCATGAAATGAAGTGCCGAAGCCAAGTACCCATGAAGCTGCAGTTGTATCACTTGCTGAGAGAATCAAAACACCATCATCAACAACATTAACTTCATTGTTACTTACCTTGTCTTGAGCCTTTTTATAGTTCCATAATTATTTTTTCGTATGTCCTGGTTTCCCAAAAAACCAACAAGCACCAGTCTGTCCTCTTGACTTCGATCATTTTGCTGATTTTGATCTTCTACGATCTTTGTTTCTTCCTCGTTTTTGACTTCTCCCTCTATTGTTAGTCCTTACAGTGGTTAAGGCATCACTGGAAGAAGAATCTTAATGTTTCCTTCTCATATCTTCCCTGAGAAGAGTGGCTGCAACATCATCAAATTTTAACTTGCTTTTGACAACCACCGAAGTGCTCACTACCATCACCACACCTTCCCAACTATTCAGTAAGGAACATAATAATAAAATAGTCTTAATCTCATTATCCAAGTTAATACCCATAGAGATTAACTGAGTGACTAATGTATTGAATTCATTTAAATGATTTGACATAATACCCCCTTCTCGCATTTTCAAGTTATAGAGTTTCTTCATGATAAATACCTTATTCAAAGCTAATGCAATCTCATACAGTGAAGATAATTTGTCCCACAGCTCCTTCATAGTATTCTCATCTGAGACATTGAAGAGCACATTGTTGGATAGTGATAAGAAAATAGTTGCACATAGAGCCCTTTTCTTTGGTTTTTCCAAGCAAAGCAAGTGTGAGGTCTTGCTTGATGAATAATGACTCCATTGAACTTTTCATAGTCTGAAATTCAGACTTACAAATTTCTCTATCTTCCATTTTTCTGGATCATCCATGGCTCTACAAATTCTTTACCGATTTCCCAATGAACCACGTCTGCAATGAGCTTCATCAAGCTCTTATACCAATTGTTGAATTTTAAAACAGCAAGAACAAATAGAAGAATTGCAGCAAAAAGAGAAAATTAAGAATACAAAAAACAAAAGCAAGAAGAAACAGATTTTTAACATGGTTCACCAAAATAGCTACATCCACATTGAGCAAGCGATGTTCTCTGTATTCAACAGAGTACAATTACATACAACATCCTTTTGCTAGTATATAACATAAAGCTAATTACATCTTCTTCCAGGAAAATTCACAATTACAAGACGACTGCGGTTTGCCAAACATAGGCAGCATAATAACCCCAGACGCCTGACTTGGCTTCACACGTAGTCAGCCATCAAAAATAGATATATGAAGTAGCAGAGTTGATAGAAAGGAATATCGTCAAATGGTTGAATGCACATGCGAAAGATCGAGGGAAATCCAAATTCACACTTTGGGATGAGACACTGATGAAAAATTTAAAATCTTTGAAGTTTCCCCCATCTTACAATTTTTCCCCGAATTCTAAAGTGAATAGGGTTGGTGCGTAATGGTTTCTTCCACCCAGCGGAAGATTAAATCTAAATACGGATGGGGCCTTCTGGGGAAACCCGAGGAAATTTGGGGCTAGATGCTTTAATCAAAAACAACACCAGAGATCTTATATGGGCAATGTCAACAAATCTAGAAGAGGGAACAAATAACACGTTGGAAATCGTAGCCATCTTGCGCGGGCTACAAATGATTAAAGACTAGGGATTATCATAACTTGAAATGGAATGTGACTCCTCGGTTGTAGTAACAGCCATGAAAAAAGGACAGATTGGGATATGGTATCTCCAGCCTAAGGTGTACCAAATAAGAGATTTGATGCAGGAGGTGCACGTGGCTTTGATCTGCCACATGTATGCGGAATCGAATCTAGCAGCAAATCTTTTGGGAAATAGTGGCGTGCTTCAGGATGCACCTATCATCTCTACTGGTAGGGCCGATCAATTGGCTGGCCTCAAAGCAATCCTAAAGTCTGATATAGAAAGTGATAAAGGAAAGGAATGTCCCAGACAAACAGATCCAAGTATGATACAAGATCTCGAGGCTGCAGTCTCAATCTGCAATCTTGGGATAGTTGTCATTTCCAAGGTAAACAATGCTTCGCAATGGAGGGATATATATTTTCCTTAGGTAGCCCTTAATCTAGGCGCTGTCTTAGGTTGATCTTTGCTATGGAAAATAAAGAGGATGTCAAGCTTGTCTACGGTTGTCTACAAGAGAGCCCAAAGGATCAAATAAAACATCTATTCCACATTACATATGAGGATGTAATCAATGCCATCATGCGAATCATCGGCGTCTTTGACGCGATTGCTGCCAAAAGGAAGTCAATAACTTCAAAATCTCTAGTTAGCTCTTCAAAGGAATTGGCAGAGGATATATGGGAACCTTTCATTTGTACTTGAGCAACTATGCCAATCTCTTAACCCATAAACAATCTATAAGATTCAACGATCTCTATCTAGAGGCTTGGAAAGACTAGCTTTCTGCAAACTAATGTACCTTTCGTTTTTCATGTAATACAAAAGTTCCCCCCATAGCAGTCCTTGCTTACCTATATATAAATTTAAAAAATAATATAAATGTAATAAATGTATGTTATTATATTATATTTTAATACTATTAAATATATATTAATTTTTTAAATAAAATATAACATAATAATAATATTTTATATAATAAATATAAACGATAATATATATATATATATATATATATATATCTATATTAAAATAAATAATTTATTTTTATTTTTATTTTTAAACATGATGTCTATATATAATATATTTATTATATTATTATTTATGATATAATAAATTATTATTATTATATTATCTCTAATATTATTATTTAGATTATAACTATTGTTAGGATTATAGTATAATAATAATAGATTATTATTATTATTATTATTAAAATAGATTTTTACAATATATAATATATTAACTAAAGGACTAGTTCATGTGATCACAATAGCTTAGAAAAAACTTGAACCTTGGTGGCCACAACATCAATGCCACCAATTAACCATCACACTATGTGATGTCACATATATTACTATTAATAATTATATAAATATTATAATATAAATTAATATATATTTAATGCTATTATTAATATAGTAATTGACATTTATATTATTATTTATTGTATAAATATATTATTATTAATAATATGTAATGATTTACTATTATTTTAATAATAATATATCATTAACAATGTTAAATATAAATGAATTTACTAAAAAAATAAAGACTTCCAAAAGGAGATATTAAATTATAATATTGTTTTACTCATAAATAAAAGATTTGAAAAAAATAAAATAAAAGGAGGGCTTCCACAAAAAAGAAGAATTGCATTTGATTTTTTCAATTAAAAAAATAAATTAAAATTTAAAAATTAAAATATTAAAGATAATAATAGTTTTTAACCCTACTTTTCTTTTTAATAAAATGGTAAAAACTTATTGAATCAATAGAACCAATCATACAAAGAAAGTCTAGTCCTTAAAAGGTACCCAAAGCAATAAACAAAAATCTAGAACCATCAACCATCCACAAAGAGCAAAAACCCCCCAAAACTCTAGCCAGCTAAATAATATCATCTAACCATGTCCTAAATAATCATCCTATCTAGCCCTTGGGAATAATCCTTGCATAATTGCTCCCAACTTCCAATCTACTAGTCCCCACATTCTGAGAATCCCATTTGGTCAAAAAATTAGCAACCTTCCAATCTCAAGGGATATGAGTAAAGGAGATAAAATCTAACATGAAACTCAATCAAAGAATCTATCTAGTCACAAAGGAAAGATGCTAGTTAAATCCATCTAGCTTCTACTCATTCAACATATTAACTAAGATCTGAGAACCTAACTCACAATTGATCTAATGCCAACCAAGAGCAAAATCTCTTTCAATAGCATAAAGAATAGCCATTCCTTCCATGAGGTTATTAGTTTTGCTACCCCTTGTAAATGGAGAAGAAGGTTCAATGACCTTGCAAAAACTATCCCTTCCAACTCCACCAATCCTAGCATGCCTAGGATTTCCATTAGAAGAACCATTTGTATTAATCTTTAAATATCAGCTTGAGGAGGGGACCATTGACCTTCTCTCTCATTTTTCTTTATGGATTAGTGGTACCTCCTCACACAAGGGGATCTCAACACTAGGCGTTGTAAACTTAAAATCTTCACTATCTCTTCATGCCCCTTCTCCAAAAGGAGGGATACTTCACATTTATCTTGCACAATCTCTTGAACCATGACAACAACCCTCTAGCATACTTTTTGAATCATCAACTTACTTCCCTAAAATATCCTAGGATTCCTTTCGAGCCATATTTGCAAGAGAATAAAAGAGCAGTCAATATTCGACAAAACTTGAAGAAATGAATCTTATATTTAATTCCTCCCAAGAATTCTCTAGAATTCAATCACAGAAGAAGCATGGACACAACCTTTCCTCCAAATAATCCAACATAGGTTCCATATGGCCTTACAAAATGATCATTGGAAAAATAAATGGGATGAGTCTTCTTCAATATTACCACAAAGAATACATACATATTGTCCTTGAAAATCATGCTTCTAAAGGTTATCTGAAGTGAGGAACCTATTCTAATCAAGAATCCACAAAAATAAGTTAGACTTAGGCCAACAAAATTTATTTCAAACATTTTTCCACCACAAGACTTCCACCCCTCCATATTTTTGATAGTTCAACTCCTGATATCCACTAGCCACTACATAGATCCCCTTGGGATCTCAACTCCAAGATATAATATCAATCTCTCTGAGAGAGCTACACTCTCTACCACTAAAATATTTCTTAACTCTATTTGATGTGCACCTAATACCGTATCTAGCTACTCAGTTGGATTCCTCCATCTAGAAACTCCCACATGCCCCCATAATTAATTTGACTTAAAGTCCACAACCTTGAACCATTCATCCTCCAAGAAATGATGACGAAAGGTCGTACAAATGAGGACACATGGTCATAATTGGGGGTAAAGAATCCTAAGAATCATATGAAAAGAGAGCTTTAGTTCCCTTGTTACAAATCCATAACAAACCTCCCTTGATCAACCTAGCTCCCTTTTTAAGAGTTTCCCAAATGATAGAACCTTTCCGCAATAGATAAATATATGGAACCTCTTCGTTTTCCACCCCCTTCAAGTAGCTTTTAGAGAGAATTTTCACTCGGACATGATCCTATTCATTGCACCATATCCAATATAATAGAAAATAATGCCTAACCATTAAGGATAGTG
>VDFB02163874.1:0-18881 GCA_007258455.2 Sequoia sempervirens
TTGTGCCAATTCTCCGAATCTCAACTCTGGATCCTTGGTATCAAATCTCTCGATCAGCTTGTTGGTAAACTCATCATAGGTACGAATGAGGTTATGGCCAAGAGTGACCAAACTATGAGTCCACCATTCGTGAGCTATCCCATCCAAATGCAAGGTAGCAAATTTGATAGCATCTCCTTCCGGCATGGGTCTGAGAGAGATAATTATCTAGCTTCTGCACCCATGATCTGGCTGTGCACTTATTACTACCATCAAAATGCTCCATAGTTATCTTTCCCAAAGCTTGGTAGAAATCATTTCTAGGCACCATAGGAGGATGTTGCTCATTCCTTCCTCCATTTCTCCGACTCCTTTGATTCATGAATTGATCAAAGCTCCAAGTACCTCTCAAGTCAAGAGGTAAAGAGACGTACTCCATGTAAGCTTGACGTGCATCATCAACAAAGGTTGGTGCAGCTTCAACCGGTTGTTGCTCTTCCATTGTCGTGAAGACGGGAAAAAGAGGTCTAGAGGATGACCGACTAGGAATTGCGGCATGCTGACCCACAACTCTGTTTCTGGTTTTCACCTCAGGACTGCCATTATTGTTATTCCCATTAACTCCACTACTTTCTCCAGTTGAGTTATTTTGGGGCTGAATGATATTCTGAGCTGCTTGCTGGTCCAACTTGGACAATAATCAGGACATCATATCTATCATCCCATCAAACTTCTTCTCAACTCTGTCCCTCTCGTCATTAGCTTGCCTTACACTGTCTGACATTATTTCAACTGTCTCTTCTGTACCTTCCACTGTTTTGCCAAGATCCCTCAAGACTTCTGAAAAAGTCTCTGCCTCTGGAACAGGTGGGAATTGATGCGGAGTTCTGGCCTGACTTCTGGTGACCGGTCTAGTGTCTCTTTCACTCATCCGACAACCAACTGCAAATTGCCACAGGATGGCAGGGTCTTCTGCTCTGATACCACTGAAATATGCTAACTAATTTTTTCGAAAGATTTTCACAACATATACCGGCACTAGCCAACTGGATTAGCGTTAGCATCAAACTAAATCCAAGCTTAAACGAAACTCAACGCCAAGAATGCACACTCAATCCAAATGAAGGAAAGGTGTTGACATATGGTGGAGAAACTAAAGAACAGTACTTGAATGAAACTATTCAACGTCAAGAATGTGCACTCAAGATCCCACTGAGGGCGAGGTGCTAACATATGACAGAGTGATTGATTGAAATTGAAACTAATAGGCGGATAACCAGCCATGAAGCTACAACAATCTAATTCATCCGTTGCGGCGGGCATCCACTGAATAGTGGGGATTCACCACTTGAGAGTGGGTACAATGATATAACAAGTTCGTTCTCCGCACTGGCGGTAAACCGTCCAGGGGTAATTAATAATAAATAAAACAAGTAGTTGCAACAATAACATGGGTTGGATTAGTACTACTAAATCACAACCTTACAATTCAAAAGACTGCAAAAACAAGTATTACAATGATAGAAAAATAAGACTAGAAGAGAAGAATGAATTCTAATGATGTTCCTTTACTCTTCCAATGATAGAATTATGACCAAAACATAAATCATATGAATCTGATATAAAAACAGAGTTTCTGGAATTCTGATCAGCAAACTGTAAACTCATAAAATGTTCATAACTTCAACAATTTACCTCCGTTTTGCGTGAAACCAAAGCCAAAGTGTTGTAGGAAGATAGGCGACTATAATCAGATGAAGAAACAACAACAAAAACTCAGCAATTATTTCCTTGCACGATTCCCAATGCACCATGAATGGTACGGCCTCCTTGAGGGGCGATTTGGCAAGTAAAAATCAAAGACACCAAACTAAAATCTGCCAGTTGGTAGAAAGGGTCGCCCAAGGCAGAGAAACTGAATTCCAAGACACCCAAAATGAAATAAAATTCACTCACAAAGCTGTATGTAAAATCGACTTTCAGCTGTGGTAGCATCAGCAACTTCAAAACTGAAAAATATCATCAAAAACTTCATCTGTTGAGTTGAATCTGCTAGTCTGATTGGAGAAGCAGCAAAAAGCCAATTAGGTGTTATCTTTCAAACACGAAATTGGATAAGAAGCTTGGAGGTAAGCTTTCCTCGAAGCAATAATTCAATTGTCATTTTGATAGCATAACATTAGCAAAATTCATGGATACCAATGCTGAAGCAAAGCATTCATTTTATAGAAGAGTAGAAGACTCTTCAGTTCCTCAAGGAAGTACGCCAAAAGTCACATGAGACTCTTCAAATTTCCAAAAAACCTTCCAACTTCTCAAAAAGGCGTCCATTTTAATAGGGCACAAATAAACTTTATTTATTAAATTTATCCTCCATGATGGCGTCCCCCTTTATGACCACCTTTTAAGAACAACTTAAAGTTATTTTCCCTAGACCAAGGGGTCAACTGCAAATTATAACATTAATGCCTTTAATCACCAAAATTAAACCTCTAGAAGCCAAACTTGAATTGCATTAAATGCTCCAATTGAAAATGAAGATTTTTGAAGACTGACAACTGCATACTGCCACAAATAGAATTTACAAAAAATAGTAAACTCTCTGAAAAGCCACAGAACCTCAAAACTGGAAGCCCTAATTTTTACCTCACACAAGCCTACAGGCTTCTGGAATAGGCTGATGAGTGTCAGAACAGATCACTGATTAGAAGGGGACATTACACATTTCTGCCGAACTTTGAAGTTAATGTCTTAGCCACAAGTTGTTTGATATCAGCATTTCAAATCAAGATATTGGAAGAAATCAGTTCATTTTTACCAAGATCTTGAAGTTGATGTTATAGCTGCCTTTTGGTTTCCATCAGCATAAAGCTAATGATGGCTGTTTTGACTGGTTATATGATCAAAACGTTGAAGCCAATTAGGGCTGTTTCAATTGTGACCTTCAAACTGATTTGGGGGAGTTGGCCGTGGATGTCTCAGTCCCACATTACAACTAGTTTTTGGTGTAAGAAGGCATGATGATATTGTAACTTTGGAAGGCAAGAAATTTCTCTAACTGAGAAAATGGTTGGTCCTCAATACTCAAAGTTAAATAAAAATCAATATAAAATCCAGCCATCAGGGCCATTTGGAAGGCTGCGAGAGAAGGTGGAGTGGGAAGACAGTGGAATTTGGGGTGTGCAGTTAGGGACAGGTGAGAACATTCTAGCAATTTCTTAAATTGAGGGAATCACACATGATTGTTCCAAAGTGAACATGTATCTCTAACTTTGTCATAATGTCTTTCAGAAAAGAATAAAATTAGTAGTTGCAGATTTTCCTTAATGGAGTTTTCTATGCCACAAGGTTTTCTCCATATTTAATTCTTGTCTCTTTTGTGTGAGTACATGTTAAGTTATTTCTGTCCAGTTTTTCTCTGCCTTTTACTCATATGCTGAGTGATTTGAGAATTCTGGAAATTATTATATTACTCTGGTTTCAGTTGTGGTTACTTGTGGAAGAGCCATTAAGAATCAGTCCAGTGCAATATTTAGACTTTAAAGAATGAAAGCTAATACTGGACACTTACTAACCTTGATTAAATGCAAAGGTTTATTCTTACATTCGTTGTTTGGTTTCTTTGTAAAATAATGAAAATAATGTCAACCAGGCAGAACTTTTCTAACATTTTTTTCTGCCAATATTTTTCCACAGGTTCTGGCAGGATATACCAATCCTTGCAATGATCAGCACGCTTGCATATTTCTGTTTTCTTGAACAACTTCTTGTAAGAGAAATTACATGGATCTTATATTATTTGTGTAAAAATGGTTTTTCTTTTTCCTTTCACCTATGATTTCAAAGTATATGTTTTGCACTATTGTGGGACAACTTGAGGGCAGGTAAATGACTTGAAGGCTCGTGCTTTAGCGATTGCATTGCCTTTTGCATGTATATTGGGTCTACTGGCAGCATTATCAGCCTCATTTTTGGGTATAGAACCAACTCTTTTCTTAAATTTTGTTTGAATCTCAGGAACCTACAGAGGAAACTTGATGAATTTGTGTTCCAACAGTAGAAATCCGTTCATCTAATGTTATGTAAAAGAGTTACTCTTTCTCTTATAGATGGTAAAATTGTTTGATTTGTGGAATCCATTCAGAAGGCTATTCATGCAGATGCACATAAACGTTTTGTCAAGCGTTTCACTTTCTGTGTTGTGGATGTTTGCAGTGAATAAAGATTTTATCTGGGCTTATGCTTCATTTCAGTTTGCATTTGTCATCGTATTTGCTCATATCTTTTATTCAGTGGTAAGCAAATAGATGTAAATAATAGCTTCAGCGATTATTTTCTTATATTGCATGGAAATTGGAAATAAATAAAAAAGTCAACAAACTTTTCTTGTTTCATTCTGTTGTATGTGCTTAGGTATTTGTTTATTTCTTGTGTTTGCAGATTCAGATACAGGCTGTTTTTGCAATTATACTCTCATCATTTGCTGGATTTGGAGTTGCAATGGGTACAAACTCTTTAATTATAGAATTCTGGATATGGCGAGTAAGGTCTAGAATGAGATCAAATGTCTCACAAAATGACCAAATGAGACACACATTGCAAAATGAGTCCATTGAAGATCTTCAGGATGATGGTCAACAGCAAGCTGCTCCAGACAGTCATGCTGATTTTGCAAGTCCAACTGCTTCACACAATAACCCCTTGCTCAGTTCTCAGAGATCCAATTCATAGTAATGCTCATAGATTATCTCTGCATTACAATTGCTTCCGAGGCAGTCTGGTTTGTAATTAATACCAGTCAATAAATTAATAAAATCAGACAAAAAGAGAAAATTTGCAGGTGTTTGTATAGGCTTTGCTTCATTCATTATATGTGATAATAGTAAATAATCCTTTTACCTATCCTTATACCTTTACACTGGGTAAGTAATTCTCCATACATATTTAAGCAATGACATCAATGTAAATTAAGTGCATGAACAGAAGTTTCTCTCAACTTGATGGGGAACCAATTAATATCCAAATGGCCACCTGATTTGGAGCAACATGTTAACATCAACGTTGGTTGGTTTTGATTTTTTAAGTAATGTCTCTGAAGGGACTAATCAATATTCTTAATCAGATTAGCTTTACTAGTCTACTTTAATTTGTCAGTTCATGCATCGGACTAATGAGCTTGAATTCGCTATTTCCTTTTATGGCACATTGGTCATTCTTGTTTAATTGTTACATTTAAATCATGAAAGTCAACGTTGGCGGGGAAAATAGTGATGGTGCAGTTGTTTTCATTAAGTTTGCTGGTTCCGATGATTGTTGTTATTTATTTATTTTTTTAGGTAATGAAGATAAACTTGTCCATGATAAGGTTGTAGTATGTCAGGATGGACATCATTAGATGGAATGCAGTCCCACCTAAAGTTACACAATTCCTGCTACTTATTTTACAGGAGGTGTCCCACAGACTTTAATATGCCAACTTCTGGTTCGCTTGTTTTCTGGCCCTGAAGAAAAACTATCAGCCTTAAACATTGAATTTTGAAGTCATTAAACATGTACTGTTATCTCAAAAAATGATGACGTGACTGTTTCTACCGTTTCATCTACACTAGCATTTTAAAGTGTGGTAATGTCTCAACATTGAAGATGCCAACGAAAGAAGAATAGGCATCCATTGAAGGAAAAATAAAAGATCTGTTTAAGCATCATTAAGATTCGAAGGGAAACTGATAATCAAAATTGAAGTGTTATGTTTCAAAATTCAAATGACTAAAATCATTTTGAAGCAGCGGTGTTTGGATGGTTAGCAATATGCTGACTGGGCACCATTCCCACTGTAAATTGCAACAGTTGTTTTCTGTACATAAAACTAATTTGATCAGTTGTAGGCAACTTAAATGGTACTTGGTTGCATTGAGTATATAGTTGAGCACCAAGCAGGCTAGAGCTGTTGATGAACACATTTTAGTAGTTATCATTTGAAAATATATCATTCAATGTTGCACGTTGGTGATGAAGTCATATTTCTGTAACCTCATTTCAAGTTATAAAAACACCATTAATTTATTATTTGTTACTGTTACTTTTGCATTAATAGTTGTTTGAACATCGATATCTTGTAAAGATCCTTTCTGAGAGGGTATGAAATTTTTGCAATGTATGAAGTTTGATAGATATTTCTTACTACCCAGCCAACAATATTTTGCACATAAAAGCATGAATTGACAATGAAATTCTGATATAGAACTGAGATACCAACTAACATGACATCACAAGTAATTCTGGGCATTCAACCATCATATTGGCAACTATATGTCAAAAATCATTTACTGTTTCAAATACAATGACAATCTGAAGCTTACTGTGACACTACCAGTGCTCAGGAACACAAAAATAACAGATGCCAAATCTGATACAGATTTCTGATTATATTTAGGAGCTACAACAGACCAGAAACAAGCTCAAATGACTGTAACAGAGCATCTATTACATGACCAAACAGTAATTCGATCTTGTGCTCATTTTGGACAGTATTAAGGGTATTTATTTGATTGCAGAATACACTCAGAACATTAACAGCAACATGAATAATCTCCCAGATCGACTACAGGTCTGAAATGACTTAAAGCAACTAGACAGAAAGCAAAAAGAACCAAGGTTACCCCAAGTTTCTGGGACAGGGATGGCAGGGGACGGCGGGACGAGTCCCCAAGTTTCCAATTTTCGAGGCCAAAATTAGGGACAGCAGGGGACGGCTATATAAAAATATAGGGAAATTTTAAATATTCAATAGATAACATGAATAAGGCATGCTTAATACACATTATAGAACATTAACATATAACATTTGTGTTCAACATTATGCCAATACTCAATACGCATTCAAAATTAACATACAATTACACAAATCATGAAACAACCTCCAAGTTATAATTTATAAACTTATATCAAAATACCCAAAGGCTACATTGCTGCCATATAGTTTTAAAGTTTTAGTTTGCTATGAAAATCAAAATACAATATCGTATGTCAATAATGAATACAAAATAAACAAAGAGCACTGCTGCCTTTAATCATCTTTCATAACTGCATCAAAATCAGAGTCATCCTCTGAGTCACTGCCATTGTAATGCTCCTCCTTAGCCAATGGGACCCCAACCAAGCCCTCAACTGTCTTCTCCTCATCTACTTGAGTCGTGTCCTTGGGATCAATATCCCACCGTAGAGCTGGAGTCTGTCGATACTTTGGAGTTTGTCGATCCTGAAGCCAAAGAGCACTATGAACAGCCACTAGCTTCTCCGCTCGTCTAGAGGTAAGTCTATTCCTCTTGAGGGAGTGGATAAAACTATACGTGGACCAATTCCTCTCTGCAGTAGAGGAACTAGCAACTTGTGCAAGAAGGCGAGTGGCAAGTATCTTCAACTGCGGTGTATCTCTCCCATGATAGGTCCACCATCCAATAGGGTTCGCTTGAGCTAATATAGCTCTATCCAACCTCGCCTGTGGTTTGCTCAAGTTTGGGCCATTAAGATTAACAAAGTCTAGAAATTGTGACCGAAGTAGTGAAGTTTGCTTGGCTGGATAAATCTTTTCAATGGCTTGTGTGAACCCATTTAAAACCTCAGCATCATCACATGGAGGCACCCTACCATCCCTTGGTGCATACCATTTTGGATTTAGAGCAAAGGCAGCCATATGAAGCGGGGTGTTTATTGTATTCCACCTCTGCGTCACAATGGGCCTAATGTGTTGCTCATATAAATTCAAAGTGGGGTCCTTTGCCAAAATAACTTGCTTGATCTTCCCAAGCGTAGTGTCAAATGTCTCATATATCTCTCCAAAACTAGGAGAGTCTGTATTAGCATATCTAATTACATCTACAATGGGCGAGATAAAGGAGCAAATATATCTGCAAAATGCAAACAAAAAGTTCAAAATAATTAGTTGACAAGTTATTTGACATGTTAGAAACTTCAAAAGTTGGAACATTGGACAATAAAATTAAATTATTAAAATCAGAAATTTAATATTAAAATCAGCCATCTAATATGTCTTACCTCACATTGGCCCACCAATCATCATCGAGGATCTTTTGTTTGATGCTCTTTCCTTGAGTAGAATTTGCATTAGGCCATCTAGTCCACTCAACATTGACCATCATCAGTTGTAGAGGCTCATGCACCTCAACCATCCTCTCCAATAGAATGAAGTATGTGGCATATCTACATTCATTAATTCAATGATTCATTAAAAAATAAAAATTTAAAACAAAATCAGATTATGAATACAAATTGAAAGTGAAACAAAATGAAGTAAATGGCATACCTTGTATCAACAAGTTTGAGAAACTCCTTCTTTGAAAATGTCTTGAAGAGAGCAAGTGAGGTGTGGTGGTTGCAAATGAACATCTGAATTTCTCTAGCTTCTGCCACCGTTTTCTTCACCCAATCCATCTTCCCTATGTCTTTCAATGCATTGTTCAATGCATGAACACAACATGGGGTCCAAAATATGTCTGTAAGTACCCTCCACCATCAACCCAGCCGATTTGCACACACGAGCTGAATCGGTGATCACCTGCACCACATTTGCAGCCCCAACCTCCTCTATGGCATCTCTCAAAATGGAAAATTGGAAGTCAGCATCCTTACGTCTCCCTGAACAATCTACGGCTCTAAGAAAATAAGAACCAGTAGGGCATGTGACTATGACATTGATGAGTGGCCAACATCTACAATCAGTCCACCCATCCATCACTATAGAGCACCCCGTCCTCATCCATGTTTGCCTCATCTCCTCCATTAACACATTAACTTTGGAGTACTCTTTGTCTAGGAGGGTGGTGTGTAGCTTATGATCTCCAGGGGGTACAAATGAAGGACCAACAGCGGCTAAGTCTTTCACCATTTGTTTGAAATAAGAGGAACGGGCCACATGAAATGGAATGGCATGGGCAAAAAAGAATTTGGCAATGGAGGATTCAGAGGTTTCTCGTGCTTGGTTTTGAAACATGGACTCAACTAAGGCTGCCTTATCACTACCAATCACCTTCCTCTTTCCTCTTAAGATAACACTACTACCAACCGTGGAAGGACTAGGAGTAGGAGTAGGCATAGATGATTGTGAACTTGGGAAAGAAGGAGACCCACCTTGAACCCCACCATCACACTCCATTTGAATTTTTTGGCACTCTATAAATAGTGCATCTGTCAATGTAGGACACACTCTAACTCCATGGCCCACCTCACCCAAAAAATGAGACCTAACTCTAGTGTAGCTGCCCCTAAACTCCTTTTCACAAACATGGCAAAACCAAACACTACTCCCCCCTGAATTTTTTTGTCTTTCACCCATGGCTATCACAAATTGAAGGAATGGTTTTTTTTGTCTAACGGGTGTTTTGCATAGTCCTTCATAGTTTCGGTATTGGTTGATGAATGATGGTGTTGGGTAGGGGTTATTTGCTCTCTAGTTTGCCTTCTAACTTGCATTTCAACTTCACTATCACTCCCACCCTCATTGTTGCTCATGTTTTTTGTTTTTAGAATGCAAGTTTTGACTGAAAATGTAAAAAAAAATTAAAAAAATCAAACTATGTATACTTCATATTTTGCAAAAAAATGAAAAAATAAGAATAGAGAAAGAAAATGCATACCTTTTTGATGGATTTGCACTCCCAACAACACTACTTCAACCTCCTCTCCTTCAAACAGCTGCTCCTCCTTCAATGGCTGCAATTTTTTTTCTTTTCAAACCCTTGGCTCATTACACAAGCAAAATGAATAGAATGAAGTTTTAGAGGCCTTCTTTCTTTCATAAAAGAGTGCAAACTAGTAGGGCCCACACATGCCACGTAGGCAAGGTTTTTTTTTCAAACTTTATGCTTTTTTTTTAATGTTTATGCACTTTAACACGCGGGGGACGACTGGCCGTCCCTGGGATGGTCGAGGGACGGCTCAGCCGTCCCCCTTTGTCCCCGAGACTGGTCAGCCATCCCCCTTTGGGGATACGGCTTCCCCCCGTCCCTGGGACATTTTCTGAGTTTTGGCGAAAAAAGGGGACGGTCCCCCCCGTCCCCTTGCCGTCCCCTGGTACTCGGGACGTCCCCAGAACCGGGATAGGGGATTTGGGGGGGGGGACGCGTCCCCGGGTAACCCTGATAAGAACCTGATCTAACATGCTTGAACTGAGAAATGATTAACAACTTGTAGACTGCAGAACCACCTTGGAAAGTGTCATTCCATGAAACCTAAGATCAGTACATTCTTCCAACAACAACCATTCTCTTCCAGAAAGTCACACCAATACTCAGAAGTGCAAAGGGCAGCACGTCCTCCTGAGAAGTGATAATGTTGTGAAATGAATGCCATGATTCCATAGGTGCAAACTTCCTCCTCCAAAATCCATGTTTTTATCTAGCTATAATTCCAAACTCATGCCTAGGGTTTTTATGCAGTGCAACCTCTTATTTGTTGTGTCTCCACAGAGAATGAAATGTTAATTGCAACCACTAGATCCTAGAATGAGTTCACCCAAAATAACACAAAGGAGAAAAACGACCCAACACAAACTCTTGCACAATGTCATCTGAACATATTCGATTTCCACCAATTTGATCACTGAAAATGAATTACAAAATTGCAAAAATACTCCTGTAGAAAGTCCAAGTGACTTCCTCAACAATCTCTAGCTAGGGTAGATAGTTTCACTACCGAAACTGGTGCCCTAGGGTTTCCAAACCCATAGACCAAGAAGCTTCAAAAAAACTGTCCAAATGAGAAGTGCGAAAATAATCTAAGCATTAGATAGTATGAGTTTTCTATAGTCCATGATGTTACAGTATATAGCTTTTGGATTCAATTGTGTAAGTTTTTTTTGTCGACGTTTCAGATCACACAGTGATCCATCATTAGGAAGAGGAAAAAAATGAAATGAGATTGCATAACAAGTCTTAATAAAGGGTGAGGGAGAAGAGAAAAGACTAAAAAAATTGAGCAAACAATTATAATAATACCATAAACAAATAAATAAGCAAGACTTACAAAGAAATGCAAATAACAAGAAAAAATAATAAAGACAAGATTAAAGACAAAAAAGTGATTTAAGATTACAATAGTTAATGATATATATTAATGATATATTTTAATCTTTATAAAGATTAAAATATCTCATTAGAAGGAAATGAAAATAAAAAGAGAAAATAATAAAGATAAAATTTTCAAGCGTAAATTGCAAGAAGTCATCACCATGAGAAACCACTCCATCAATCTCAGTTGGGACGAAGGTTGGCAATTAAGTCTAGAGTGGCACCCCCTTCTAAACTCCCTCTATTCCAACCCTCCCCCCCAATTCCATCCCTCCTGTGCACCATCACCTGCCTTTCCTTTTCCCCTGTTTCTTCATCTTATGCTCTTTGGCATCTTTGCAACCTATCCTTTGACTTTTCCCTTTTTTCTTTTTTTTTTGTCTTTCCCCCTTTTGTTTTTCCTCCTTATCCTTGGATTGGTTCTTTTCTTCTTTCCTTGAGTTTCTTTCTCATATTTATTCATTAAAATTTCGTTTGTTTTTCCTTTTGTGACTTTGTTTGTGTGTTGTTTCATAGCTTTGCTTTTTATCTTCATTTTCTTTTCGTCTTTAAAGTTTTTTTGTCTATGATTGTTTTTTCTTATTATTACCATAGGTATAATCAACTATACCTATAGTAATAACCTTAATTTTCTCTTTCAATTAATTTTCTTTAATTGTTTACCTATTTAATTTCAATTGTTCGTTTATTTTACAATTATTTTTAATTATTGTACTTCTTTTTCTTATTATTTGCCTTATTATTATTATTTATTAGTTATTTTTTACTACTTAATTTCTTTTTTTAATTGCTTTATTTTCTTTTTTCTGTTCGTCTGTTTCCATTTTAATTATTTTAGGGGTCTTCTCTTTTCTCTTTCATTTGTTGTAGTCTTAATTCTTGTGTTCTAAATGTGTTTTCCAATTTGGCTTTAGCTATTTTTTTATTTTTATTTTTTTAACTTTTTAGTATCTCTTTAGTATTATAACATTATTAGTATCTTTTTCTTATCTAATTCTAATTAAATGCATTGAGTCAACTTTTTTTCTTTCTAGGTTTACTTAATTTCTTTACATACCTTTATCTTCTTCTCTCTCTTCCATCTTTATTAGTATTTTCTTCCTTTAATCTTTGTCTTTTTTTTTTTTTTTTTTCAAGCTTGATTTATATTTTTTATATTCATCTAATTAGGTGCATAAAATATATCTTTAACTATTGTAATCTTATATCATTTTTTTTGTCTTTAATCTTGTCTTTATTATTTTCCATTTCTATTTTCGTTTCCTTCTAATGAGATATTTTAATCTTTATATCATCTATATCATTAATATATATCATTAACTATTGTAATCTTAGATCACCTTTTTGTCTTTAATCTTGTCTTTATTATTTTCTCTTGTTATTTTCCTTTCTTTGTAAGTCTTGCTTATTTATTTGTTTATGGTATTATTATATTGTTTTCTCAGTTTTTTAGTCTTTTCTTTTCTCCCTCACCCTTTATTAAGACTTGTTCTGCAATCTCATTTCATTTTTTCTCTCTTCTTGCTGATGGATTACTATGTATGATCCAAAACGTTGACAAAAAAACTTACACAGTTGAATCCAAAAGCTATATACTGTATAATCTAAGCATGAGAGAAATGACCTCCTTCTTGCCTTTTTAAAGAAATCCTTGTGTTTTTAGAAAGATCCAAAATAATCTCCACCAAACTTCTAAAAGAATATATTAAAATATTAATAAAGTGACTTTATAATATTTAATTCTTTTATTTGAGTCACTTTAATTAAATTAATTAAAATAAAGTTACCTTTATGATTTAATTTATTTAGATCTTTATAAAAAATAATTTGATATTATTCCCTTATTTTACCTTTAGCCTTTAGGAATAATAAAGGCTAAATGATCCTCCTGAGTGGTTACTGATAAGGGGACATTACAGTCTTCCCTTCCCGAGATTGCTTGCCCACAAGCAATTATAAATTGAGATGTTGTAGAATCTGTTCTCCCTCCCAAGTGGCATCCTCAGCTAGCAAGTCTCTCCATCTGACTAAGAATTCTTTAACTACTCTGTTTCTCAACCGCCTCTCCCTGGTATCCTTTATCTCCTTAGGCACTAGAATCAAATGCCCCTTATCTAGTAGAGGGAACTCTGAAAATGAAGTAACTTGTTGTCCAAGTGCCTTCTTGAGGCATGAAACATGAAACACAATAGGAATCTTACTGTTCTCCAACAGTTCCAACTCATAAGCTACCTCCCCAACACATCTGATGATCCTGTAAGGTCCATAAAACTAAGGCTTGAGCTTCTTTGCATCGCTCTTCTTCAACGAAGACTGTCTATAGGGATGCAAACGAAGGAAAGCCAAGTTCCTGACCTCAAAGTTATGCTCAACCCTGTGCCTGTCTGCATATGTCTTCTACTAATTTTGAGCCATCTACAAATTATCCTTGAGAGCCTTCAAAATGTCCCGACTCTCCTGAATCCAGTCCTTAGCTTTAGGAGCTCTACTCTCCCCAAAAGCCAAGTCCATAATAGAGGGTGCATCATACCTGTACAACGTACAAAAGGGTGACATCCCAATCAATATGTGATAAGTGGTTATAATAGTGTTTTCCCATGTGCAACCACTTAACCTACACTCTTTGTTGCCCTAAAATGTAATTATGTAGGTAACGCTCAATCCACTTGTTTACTATTTCAGTCTTCTCGTCAGTTTGAGGGTGATAGCTCATGCTTGAAGTTAATTCCGTCCCTACCAACCTGAATAGCTCCTGCCAGAAAGCACTTAGGAACCTATTGTCCTTGTCACTCACTATAAATCTTGGCTGTCCATGCACCTTGAAAACCTCTTTGAAATACAATTCGACCACCTGAGGCGCCTTGTACTTCGAAGATATAGCAAAGAAGTGAGTGTATTTTGTCAAACAGTCCACAACCACATATATACAATTCCTATTGTGAACCTTTGGTAGACCAGTGATGAAATCCATGGAAATGCTTTCCCACTTTTGTTCTGGAATGGGTAAAGGCTGCAGTAGACCCACTAGATGTGAATGCTCTGACTTATTCCATTGACATGTTGTGCACTTCCTAACATATCTCAATACATCCTCCTTGAGGCCCTTCCAAGAGAACCTCTCTTTGACCTGTCTATATGTTTTGAAGTAGCCTTGATGGCTTGCTAAGGGAGTATCATGTGAAGCTTGTAGAATCTTTTCCTTCAATTTCGACTTTGACACTAAATAGATCCCACCCTTATAGAAAATGATATCGTCCAAAACTCTATATTGGTCATTCTGTACCTATCCATCCATCGCCTCACATGCAAACTTGTTCTTGGAGTATTCTACTTGAAGATGAGATTTCCAATCCGCTAAAATCTCCATGAGTGAGTAAGTTGCTGGTTTCCTGGAAAGGGCATCTACAACAACATTATTTTTCCCCTTCACATACTCTATGTCAAAGTCGTAGGCCTGAATTTTACTGACCCACTTCCATTGCCTCTCATTCAAGTCCTTCTGCTCTAGAAAATACCTTAGACTATTGTGGTAAGTTCTCACCACAAACTTACCCCCAACCAAATATTGTTTGAACTTCGCCAATGCATGCATTATGGAGAGCATCTCCTTATCATAGATGGAGTAAAGTCTCTCAATTCCTTTCAACTTGCGGCTCTCAAAAGCAATAGGGTGCTTGTTCTGCATTAGTACCACACCTATGCCTTCCCCAGATGCATCACACTTAATGACAAATGGTTGTGTGAAATCAAGAAGTGCCAACACAAGGCAAGTGATCATCACCTGCTTAAGCTTGTCAAAAGCTCGTTGTGCCTCCTTAAACCAATTGAATGCTCCCTTTTTCATAAGATTTGTCAATGGTGCCCCCAACTGAGAAAACCCTCTGATGAAACACCTATAGTAGTTGCACAACCCAAAGAACCCTCATAGCTTTGTAAGTATCCTAAGTGGTGGCCAATCTAGTATTGACCGGATCTTCTCCTGGTGGACTTGTACACCTTGTGCATTGATTACATGCCCTAAATACATTATCTCCTTAAGGCCAAACTCACACTTCAAGGCCTTAGCATACAAAGAATGCTCCTCCATAATACTCAACACCTCATCCAATTGCTTAAGATGATCATCCCAAGTTTTGTTGTAAATGAGCAAGTCATCAAAGAATACAAGGAGATATTTGCGTAACTACTTTTTGAAAATGTGGTTCATGCAAGACTAAAATGTTGCAAGTGTGTTAGTCAAGCCAAAGGGAATTACTAAGAACTCATGGTGGTTGTAGTGACACCTGAAGGCCATCCTATGAATGTCGTGTTCTCTGACCTTGATTTGATGGTACCCAAAGCGAAGATCTATCTTAGAAAACTACATTGCACCATATAGCTCATCCAACAACTCATTGATCATGGGTATCAAGTACCTATTCTTGATGGTCTTTTTGTTGAGAGCCATTTAATCTATGCACATCCTCATTGTGTCATCCTTCTTCTTCACCAGGACCACAAAAGAAGCAAAGGGACTGGAACTTGGACGTATGTGTCCCATGTCAAACAATTCCTTGATTGCCTTTTCTATTTCATCCTTAAACTTTTTAGGATGACGGTAGGGGGTGGTGATGACGGGCTTGGCCCACTCCAACTCAATGGTGTGCTCGAACCCTTTGTTTGGTGGCCTCCCTGAGGGATCTCTTCGAACACTCTATCCTGCTTACCTAGAAATGATTATATGTCTATATCATATGGCTGATCTCTGTCTAATGTGTCCTTAGTAGTGATTAGGCATTCTGCTGCCCAAGCTACACCTCCGTTCCTGCAAATACTCTCCATCCTCTTTTCCAACACTACCTTTGGTGCCCCATTAGCCATACCTCTAAGTACAACTTTCTTACTAGTCATTTCCCCATAGTCTGAAAGTTCTGTGTGTATTTTCCCAGCGAATGTGTTGTACCCAAACCAAATTTTTTGCTTCATCAAGGCATTTTGCATTTTAAAGTCTAAATCTTGCTAATTTGATGTAAAACACAGTTTTGGGCAATGTCAAGCATGGAGTTGTTGTCAATAGTTTGTTAGTCAAAGTCAGTTATATTGAACAAAACCTAAAGCAGAGACTCAAAATGAAGATCTTCACGACAAAGGAGCATCTCATGACGACATTTCATATTGCAGACGGTATTTTCAATGATCGAAGCAGAGTTTTTAAAGATCAAATCATGGAGATTTCTCAAAGGAAAAGCCCAAAAGTGCAAGTATAGCTCAAGGGCTCCCAACTTATTGAAGGTCAAGATTCTGGTTAAAATGTTCAAGCATCCAGTCAATCTCTTCAGAATTAGTCTGGCTATCCGTTGAGCTATCCAGCGAGGCGTTCTGAGAACCACAACTCTGGAAAATCGCGACAGAAGTTAAAATCCCTAAATTTTAGGAGATGAGAAATTTGTCTTTTCCAGGAAAAAGCGCGCATCTAGCTTGAGGGCGCCCATCTTGAAGCAGGGGTAAATCTCGACAGTTTCGATGCCGGATGCAGTCAATTTGTTCACAACTAGTCTGCTTATCTGACGAGATATCAAGCGAAGTCATCCGACTCTCAGAGTTCAGGCGGCAGTCATCCAAAGATCAGCTTAAAATGGAGTTTCCACGTTTCTGAGCTTCTCCGTTTATGCCCAGTGCAAGTACAGGCCAGGGGCGCTGGCTTAAAGGACCCTCCAAATGGCATTATTTGCAGACAGAATCTTCATAACATCAGTAGTATTCTAGCCTGGCTCCGCAACGCATCATTCAGCGTGTCGATTCCTACGTTCCTGGTGGTCATGGTGGAGATTCTACCAAGCACGTAATTTTTATGGGCGGACCATCAAATGATTTTCAGTGTATTTCCACAGTTCAAGGGCGCCTAGCCTTTAGGCCTGTCAGATGAGCCCCTTCGCGTTCGAAGTCTTCACGACTATTGAGCGTAATCAATTTATCTTTCCAACGAGCATAGCCGTTAGCCTTCAGCATTTGGCAGTCGCTCGTGCGTGCGAGGTATTTGGTGTCATACTACAAAGTGAGGATGTCCAGAAAATGGCTGTTTGGTAGCGATAAACATAAATAAAATATGCAATGGAGTTTTTTTGAGGTCTTAGAAGCAATTTTCTTGCCTCAATACGTCTAGGGACTTCTCTTGAGGGCCCTTCTGGTTGTCCATTAAAAAAGATATTGCCTGAATCGGGTCATCCAAGCTCCAGTTATCAGCGGTCAAAGTAGGGTACTCGGATGGAAGTTTGATTTTCGTCAAAATAACACCAGTGCAACCTAGAGCCAGGGGCACTTTTGTTTTTGAGGCCCTTAACATAGCTTTCAGGTGTCATGGATACAGCCGTTGGATGCAGAATGTCTCCAATCATGCAGTGAGCTTCGTCTCGTATCAGCAGGGTTCACTGTTTGCCGGCAGCAGCGGTCTGAAGTGTCAGACGGTAGTTTAGGAAAATGGCTAAGTCTGGAACCCATAAAGCAATTTAATCAGGTGCGCCTAATTTTTCAAGGGGTTAAACGATGGATTTTGCAGTTGTGTCTCCCAGCAGACATTTCTTCCTTGTTCAGTAGGCTTTCTGATGAATTCTTCAGAACAGTCTCAGCATCACCCGGTCATCCGGAAATCAGTGTCGAAGTTGGCCAGTCGTGATAGTGCTGTCAGCTATTAAATAGGGAGTTAGTAAAAAATGAAGTATCTTGAGCAAATGGACGCCTATGTGCTTAAGAGATGACTTTTCGGAATCAATAAAGTCAAATGATGAATCTCATAGCTTCAACCAGTTTGTCAACTGAAGTTCAAAATATGCTTGTTCAGAAATGGCGATTTTCTATTTTTAACGCCATTGCATGATAATAAGTATTTTATTAATATTTTCAAATTTGAACTTCTAGTCAGTGGCAGTCGAACTGAAAGGCAACCAATCAGAGGATTTCTATTCTGGTTAGGGTTTATGAATTCTTGCAGTCACAATTCAGTGCGAATTCCTTCTTATTTATACAGGCGCCATCTTCATTATTATTCATAAAGCTTTCAAAAAGAAAATTCGATTTCATTAAGAGAAATTTAATCTTAAGTGAATTCGTGGTTTTCAATTTCAAGTTCATATTTTCAAAGGGAAATCGAAGTTATCAATTTTCAAAGCAACTTCAGAGAATTCGAATTTTGTTAAAGGAGATTCATATTTAATATTCAAAGGCAAAATCGTAATTCCTCAAAGGCGCAAAATTCAAAGATAAATTCGTGATTTCTCATAATTTCAAAGGCGCACTTTCAAAGCAATTCGCAATTTCTTGATTCTCAAAGGCGTATTTCCTTGATTCTTAAAGGCGTATTCAATTATCAAACAAATCAAAAGGCGAATCCTCAAATTCAAATCAAATTATAAAATTCGTATTTTCTTCAAGGAAATTCGAATTTCTTCATATTTAAAAAGGCGCAAATTTCAAGAGGAGAAATTCGTGGTTTTCAATTCTAAGACGAATTCTTCCAGTTCAGAGGCAAAATCTTCATCAATTCACAGAGGCGATTTTTCCTAACATATCTTTTTGCAGATCAAAGTTCACAATTGTCAGCAATTCAAAGAAATCTTGGGCGATTTTCACAGAAGAAGGCTTCAAAAAACGTCTTTTTCATCCTTTCAATCACAGATTTCTCACAAAATACAAATTGCATGTTCCTGAAATTGGCGAATTTGGCAAGTCTCAGTATCTGGATTGTTCTCATATAATTTCCTCAAGTTGAATTTGTGCGTTTGATTTTTCACAAATTTTTAGCTTCAGAACACTTGTTCTCGAATTGCTAATTTTCTCAAGTGA